>PVIU01014363.1:0-52270 GCA_004026605.1 Ondatra zibethicus
ATGATGAAGGAGATGGGGCTCCATTAGTCTAGTATTTTCCTAGAATATGCAAAGCTGTGGTTTTGACTCCTATCACTCAGTTCCTAGCATTTAATTCCTATTTATTCAATGTCAATTCTTACTCCTGTAATCTCATCACTGGAGGGTGGAATAAAAAGGATCAGATGTTCAAGGTCATCCTTAGTCAATATTGTAATGATCTGTCTCTTTAAGAGACAAGCCACGCCTACTTCCTCCCCCATCCGCTGAGGCAGGCTGATCTTCAGCTTCCAGCCTGAGTCTCTCTCCTTTTCTGTCTTCCTCTCAGAGAGGCAGCTTCTGCTTCTCTCTCCACCCTTCCCCGCTTCTCCTCCCCCCTGCTCTTTTCCCCTTCACCCTTCTTCCTCTATAACCCCCTGAATAAAGGTCCAACTTTACTCTGCATGGCGTGCCTATCTATGTCTCTGTTTCTTGCCTGCCCACCACGTGTCTCCCTGCCTTGGACCAGCCACCACTCAGGGACTGGCAGCTGTCTCTGCCTGGGCCTGGCTGCTGTCAGGGCCCACTGCCTGCCGCCACATGGCCTGCTACCACCACTTGGGGACCTACAGCATTTCTGCTGCCTACTGCCACTGGGAATCCTGTAGCATTTTTACTTTTTCCATTACAAATATAAAAAATTTAAGGCCATCTCAGTCTATACAATACTTTTATTTCATACAAAAGTCATTCTCCTTCAACTTGTTTCAAACTTTATATAAGGTATGTATCATACACTCCATGTGTAATACACTAGATGATGGTACTTTACCAGCAGCCAAGATGAACTGGTTTTAGTCACACAACTGCACATGTTCACACACACACACACACTACAAATAAATATATAAAACATTTGAAAATAATGCATGTGAAATGCAACTCCTTTCTGTTACTGCTTCACCTTCATAGTTAAGTAGCATGCTAGAAGGATCTCAATCCATTTTTCTATTTATGTTTACTAGCTAGGAAGTTTCTGTGCTATTCTTGAGCTGTTAGTATTGTATGTAGGTGATAGTAGGGATCCTGGAGTCAGCCTCTGTTGTGTATCATGTAGCCAACACTCTGCAATTGCTCAGAAATCTATCAATGATGAAGACTCTTTCTCCTGTAGAGTGTATTTATGTCTCTAACTGCATGGCCCCAGGCAACTTAGACTCCTGCACCAAAAATCCAAGAGGCCATTCTCTCTTCCTCTCCCTTTTCTTGGCTCCCTAAATTTCCCCTCTCTTCGCTCCTTCTCTACCTAATTTCTTTTGCATTTTATATTGCTGTTTTTACATTTCCAAAAATATTTTCCCCTACTACTTTCCTTCCTGAGAATTATGTGGTTAATCTCATCTCAGAATGTAGGTATTTATAAAGGTTATGGAAGAAAACTGTAAACAGGTCCTGCAATATTTACCTCAAAGATAATTCTGTGACAAGGATGCTAAGAGATGACTTTCTGGTTGTAATAGATTCAGGGATAAAGACATAGCATGTATGAATAGAAAGTTCAAATGTATTCTTGCAACTTCATTATTTAGACATGTTTATCATAGCCATCCAAGGTTTGCCAACAAGGCAGATAATAGCTTTTACAAATACTGGAAAGAAAAACATAGCCTTGTTTGGACATATCTATGTTAACTAGAGAGAGAATTCTTTACGTTCCAATCTTGAAATGTAGGCAGCTTTAAGACTTTGCTTTTAACCAAACTGTTAAAGCTGCTCTTAAAACAAATGTCATCAAGTAATTGCTGCATCATTATGCCAACAAGCCTATTCACTGGGAGCTGGCTTTTGGGTCTGACAAAATGTATTCATTAATTTAAACCCATTCTTTTTGCATTAGGACAGGTACTTAAGGTTTTTTATTAGTAGATTAATTTTACAAAATAATGGATCTCATTATGTTTTTTGGTACATGTAAAGAATGCATTTAATTGGACAGGAAAATCCACTTAGAGTCATATGTATCAACCTTAAGGCTTTAAAGATGTTAAAAATTTACCACTTGTTTTACTATCCACAAACACAGTGTCTAAAAGTTTGGTAAAAAAAAAAAACATATGAAATGCAAATGAGAGAAAAATATTTTTGTAACTAAATATACTTTAAAATTGTGAAACAGAAGTAATACTTAATCCAGTAGTCAGAGATACAAATTTGAGTCCAAACAGGCAAACATGAGGACGTGCTGTGAGGCAATAGATGCTTAGTGGATTATGTGCCATCTCAGGAATGTCTGGGTTCTGCAAATATTTGATGTAGCTAAGAAGGAGGAGGAGAAAGAGGAGGAAAAAGAAGAGATTTCTTAACTTATATCTTTTTGAGTTTGAGTTGTTAGGTTTATACCATTAACAAGATTTTTCTATCTTCCTTAATTGCCTCAATCTAGTTATAATCCTATGGACTATTTCAAACCAACTTAGGAAAACTAGTATATATAAGAATTTGAAAAGAAATTCACTTAATTTTTTTAGCTTCCTGAGCTGAACTCACTTTCTAGGCTTTCAGTTATTCTTCACATGTAAAAGAATGATATTCAGGAAGAACCTTATTTTTAAGAAATGTTAGCATTGATTAAGGACCATAATATTCATGTTGGAAAAAACTTTATCCAGTTTTAGACAATCAACTAAATTTAGGGACATCAACTCTTCCTAATTACAATCTAAGACTAAGGGAGGCCCACCCAATGGCAGAGGAGACAGCCTTTGTCTGAGTCGAACCTCTGTTTCTATGACTGAATAAACAGCACCTTGGCCATGCAATCAGCATACTCTTTCAGAGGTACCAGCAAGTCAAGTCAAGATCATTCCTGTGGATCCTGCTGTCCTCACTCTTCCTCAGAGCAATGTTCAGAGTGAGCCAAGTGAAAAGACATTCTGCATCTATTCTTAACTTCCAAAGCTGAGTCTTCAATGCTCAGCACCTCTGCAGAGTTAGCAGAGAAATCCTAGTTTCCGTATTATTCTCACTTTTGTTTCTAACAGGCCATATGGGTCCCTGGTCTGGTATCTTAATTCTTTCCGTAATGACAAGGACATGTGCTGTTGGACACCATCACTGTGAGATCTTTGTATGTTAGAAGCCAGCACAGAACTCGTTCTGAAAACAGCTCTCAGCACTCACCTACTGCCAATAAATGATAATGTTGCCTCAAAAATCATAGAATATATTGATGAATCTTATACTTACCAATACAACAGCACAGTTCACAAGCATTTTGTGAGATTTCTTTGCTAAAGGGAGTATCTGTTCACTCTGCCCACACGTTTGTTAGAATGGACTTTTAGAGTAAAAATTTTACAATATGCAGAAACTGAAAAATATTTTTAGGTCCTTATGTTCTCTTTGCATTTTGTTTCCTCTATACAACCTTCTAGTTCGCCCATTTTTATCATCACATTTCAGACTGATTTATTTTCTTCTACTGGTATATGCAAAACAAATCTGGTGTTCAGTCAAGCAAATTTAAGTCATTTCTACAATTTTATGAAAATATTTTTTATGAAAATATTGTTATGTAAAATAAATCTGAGTCATCCTTTTAGTTTTATAAATTATATATAGATTTTACAAATTTTGTAAATGTAGGAATAAAAGTTTATATTACTATTGTGATCCCTGTTTTGAGAATTAAACTTATTTTGTTTTAACTTGGAGTAATATAGAACTATCATTCATTCTGACATTAATTTTGTTTTGTGTGTTTTGCGTGGGTGCACAATCATATGTATATGGAAGTCAGAAGCTGACAATAGGTTATCTCTTTCTATTGCTTCTTACCTGATTGTTTGTTACAGGGTCTTTCTACAATTTCACTTTACCAATCTGTTTCAGCAGGCTTGCCAAAGCGTCCCAGGTATGTGCCTTCGCAGTACTCCGATTATAGGCACCAAATATAACACCTTGCCTTTTATGTTGGTGCAGGGAATCGAAATTCATGCTTGTATCAGGAAATTTATTCCACTGAGCCATTTCTCCAGTCCCCAAGTCATTTTTCTTGGGTGCTAACTCTGTCTTGTGTTAGAAGCGTGTTCTATATTTGACATAAAGAAAGGAAAACCAGACTACAATTTATAGCCCCAGAAAATTTAGGTAACAAAGAAAACCCTCAAAACAACAAGTGGATCACCTTGGAAAAGGAAATTGATGCCATATCCTGGGTAAACTGTAGGTTGGGGGTAGAGGGGAGGGAGTGGGAGATGAGAACATGAGGGATCAGATGGTCAAGCTGGGGGAGGGATAGAGAAGGAGAGTAATGAAAGAAATATCTTGATAGATGGAGCCCATTATGGGGTTAGGGAGAAACTTGCTACCAGGGAAAATCCTAGGAATGCACAAGAATGAACCCAGCTAAAACTCCTAGCAGTCCTGGAGAGGATTCCTGAACTGGCCTGCTCTTATACTCAGATTGATGACTACCTTAATTGTCATCATTGAATCTTCATCCAGAAACTGATAGAAGCAGATGCAGATATCCACAGCCAAGCACTGGGCCAAGCTCCAGTTGAAGACAGAGATGATGGATTATATGAGCAATAGGGGTCAAGAACATGTTGGGAAAACCCACAATGAAAGCTGACCGGATCTTGTGGGAGCTCACCTACTCTAGACAGAAAGCTAGGAGCCTGAATGGGACAGCCCTACACATTCTGCAGGTAGGTGACAGTTATGTAGGTTGGTCTGTTTATGGGGCCCCTAGCAGTGGGACTAGGATCTGTCCCTGGCCCATGAACTGGATTTTTGGAACCTTTCTTTTGTGGTGGGATGCTTTGATCACCCTTGATATAGGGAAGAGGAGCTTGGTCCTGCCTCAACTTGATATGTCAAGCTTTGTTGAATACCCCTGGAAGTCTTACGCTCTCTGAATAGAGATGGAAAAGGAGTAGATGGGGGTGTAGGAAGAATGGAGGTAGGAGAGGGAACAGGAGGAAAGAAGGGAGGGAGAACTGTGGTTTGTTTGTAAAATACATTTTAAAAAACAAGTATGATCTAGTTTCTTTCTTTTGTTCTTCCCAACAGTCATTAGGAATCAACACTTCTTCCTGTTCCAGTAAATGATAAGAAACTTATATTAGTGATCAGAGTGTGTTCTGCGCATACCAGAATGCACTGTTGGTAGTGGAATTTTTGAAACTTTTGTTGGTATCACAATACTTTAATCCCAGAATTCAGGAAGCAGGAGCAGACAGGCTTTTGAGTTCAAAGCCAGTCTGGTCTACAGAGCGAAATCTATGACAGCCAGAGAAAACCTGTCTGGAAAGAAAGAAAAACCAAAGAGCAAAAATCAACAACAACAATTTATCTAATCTGAAAGGTAGTGTTGTATATAAGCCCCTGAGCTAATTTTATCTAATTTACATGGCCAGGATGATAACCTTACCTTCAATAGGTATAGTGTTGTCTTTGTATCTACATTTTTGTTACACAGCCTTATAATGAGCTTTCACATGATGGGGAAAATTCCTCTGTGATTTGTCTCAAGATTTAATCATGCAATTTGTTTAGACACCAATATTATTCCCCTCTCCACAATGGAAAGTATTTTTAAAAACAATTTCAAAGTGTGAATCTTCTTGATGGAAATCAAGTTCTTAGGCAGTTAGCAAATTTTCTCAAATGTGGTGCCTGATTTCTTAGGACTTGGAATCCTGAGTGTTCGAAGGGTATTAGCTTTAGACGACACCCAGAAGGGTATGGTAAGTGGAATTTTAAAAAGTTTGGAAAATTAGGAAAGTTAAATAAACTTAGAATATTCTCATTTTAATTTGCTCTCAGCAAATACACTGAGCCAATCGCGGTGAGAGTCTTTGCACCCCAGCTGCAGAACTACACCATCTCACAGGAAAGGGTGAACTGCAGAAGCTTTTCACACAGAGCTGTTGAAGCAGGAGATTGGAGGATTCATGCTACAGTTGCATAATGCATTTCAATATGCATTTCATAAGCCCAATCTCATTTGGTTATATTCTGCCTTAAACACGATTGTTTTCATAAAGGTTTCTTCATAAATTCTTGAAAGTTACATTAGATTAATTAGATGAAAGTTATGTTAGGTTATAATTTCACAAAGAGAAAACTTGAAGCGGTTCCTTTTCTCTGAGAGCCCTGCCATGAAACAGCTCTCTTATGGTCAGTCTCATTGTACCTTTGCTAAGTATTGTATTTTCTCTTAATTTATCTCTGGAATCACTGGTTGTTGTACTAGATAAATAAGTATAGGTATATATACTATGAATGTGTGAAAATTATATATAAAAATATATAACAATATATTATATATATTGGCCCTGAATTATGTTTACCTGAAGATATTTAATCACTTTTGCCTACTTTCTCCTCTCTCTACCACTTCATATTTTGCTACTCTCACATTTTATATCTTTTGTCTTTCTGTCTATATTATATTCACTCACCTTTCCCCTGCCCCAATAATTTATTGGGAGGAAAATGAGTTAAATTAAGGTCCATAGAGAGTAAGTGTGGGAAAATAATTCCTGGAATAATTTAGCTTGTATTCTCTTCTTCTGACTAATTAAACTTTAAAAAGTATGATGGGAAGGAGTTTTGCTTTGTTCTTGAAGGGCAAATTGTTAAATATGTGATAAATTATTTTCGTAAAACATGCATTAAGCACAGTTTATCTCTTGCCTCTTTAGACAAATCCTGCAATTTTGGTAAAGGCAGAAACATTAAAGCTTAGTCTTATACACTGCAGAAGTTGAAAAACAGGGTGTTTCTCACTGTGAATATTGATGAATTATAGACAATATTAACCTGTCATTTGAGAAATGCTTATTATGATATTTTTATGAGAATTCCATTTAAAATCAAATATCAAATGTGTTCAGACTATATGGTCATATTTCTTCATATACCTTTTGATAGGGGAAAATTACAGCATTCTTAATTTATATGTGTATCAAGAAGTAGTAGTAGCAAGTTCTGCATTTAAGTGAATCATAGTCTTAAAAACCAACAAAGAAAAAGTATTCTTTTTGGTTTTAATTTTTCTGCTTTAATATTTGTATCCTGCCGACAACTCAATGCAGCTACTACCGTTCCGAGCATCATAGCCAGGATGGCAACATACTACTGTTACACGGATCACCTGTCACTCTGTTAGAGTCAGGTGACATTTCACAGAGATTTCTATGTGGAAATCCTAGTTCCTACTGGCATGTATAACAGCATAGGTTCATTCTGAGCCATGAAATATCAGAATTTTTTTATTACTCAGCTTGAAAAGTAACACTCTTTAAATAATAGATGCAACCTATACCTCATTCTGAAATGAAGAAAGACCCATAGTATTGACAAGAGGAATAATTGCTAGAATTCAAATTTGTTTACATATTATAATATTGCTGAATTTTCATTCTTGAAGACATAAAAATTATTAAAGAAGTATTTGTTTGCATGAAAGAGAGAAAAATACTTCATTACAATCAACAAGTGCATAGAATTAGCTTTTCAATTGTTAACTAATTCATTTGGAAAAGGTTCTGACTTTAGGTCATACAGAAAACAGTGTTTTCATTGTGATCCTATGAATCACTTTTTGGTTAATCATCCTTCTTATTTCTTTGTTTACATTTTCATTATCAAAAATACTTTCACCTTTCTAAAAACTACACATTACAATGTTACTATCCTCATCATCATTGATTTGTTTCAATGGTTATGTATTTTCAAGAACAATGTGTCACATAGGTAAAAGTCTCCTTGAACAAAAAGTATCTGTTTTTGTGTGTGGTATAGTTAAGAGGTAGTCATTGAACATTCATTTTACTTTGAAGAGTTATTCGAGAAGATAATGAGCTTGCTGCATAAAAATATGTCTTTATGGGTTAAAATTTCATGCTTTCCCTTATCTATGATGGTGACCACAAAGAAACTCTGTAGCCCAGATAACTCATGAATGACACTATCTTAGAAAACATATACTTATCAAGGATATTGTGGAAACTAGAAAGCTAAATAACAACTAATGGCTTACTTAAATTACTAAGGACTCAGAATTTGTTAATCTGTAGTAGATGCCAAACACTGCCCCTTCTTAACAAAATATGTTACTATGATTTTAACAAATTGTACATGATGTCACTAATCGATTTTGAATAGATTAGTATCTATTAATATCACCCAAACACAGGTGCTTTTTTCTTTGTAGAAATTATTTACTTTTCATTCTTTCCTTAATTGTGGTAATGAATGACAATAATCCTCTTTTAAAGAATGAGAGACTGAAATGCATACACAAGACTGGCAGAAGAGTCACTGATAGCAAGACCAATTGCCTTCATTCTATTTACTTTTGATATTATATAACCAGACATAGATAGATACAGATTAGAAGGGAATTCTTCTGGGCATTTTCTTCGATTACAATGGATGTTTTTGACTATACAAACAAATACTAGAATGTAATTCAAGCAAGTCCCCCACAAAAGGATGACAAGTATCAAAGCAATCTCTCGTATGGAACATCGAATTTATGACAATATTTTTAATGTTTATATTGTTTCAGTCTTAATAAATGGATTAGTAAATCAAAAGTTAGGAAAAAATCTATGATAGGAATCTGAGAAAACTCATTACTTAGGCAGCATTAAATTTTCCTAATGTGTAGTATGATCTTTATGACAATCAGATTTCTCTGTGGCTATTATGCTATAACTAACTCCTCAGTACTCATTGCTTAAGGTATATTGCTGTACTGAATTTTATTTCTTTCAAATTATGAGTGTTTTTTTAGCAGTGGTACAATTTTCTTTTTCTTTATTTAGTCTATGCATGTATTTCTTACAATTTCAATCAAGACTCCACACATTTATAAAATCTACAGTCCTTAGAGCTTAAGAGTCAATGGGTCAAGGAAGCAATAAGAGGGTAGAGTCTAATACATGGATTCTTATTCAGTTCTCTTTTAGCCAGTTTCCTGACTCTGAAAAAGACAGCGCTTCACTTCTCTACTGCTGTATTTAACTTTCTGCAGAGTAAAACTGTGCTAAAACATGGGACATTGCATTTTGAACTTGAATATTCCTACAGCTAATGAGTGGTTTTGTTACAAACACACTTATTGAACCATATTTTGATATATGGTCTGAGATTCTGCCTTTCTGAAAATCAGAGGTTAGATGAGGAATTCTTGCCTCATCTGAGTTTCTCATTTTCCCTACCTACAAAGAGGACCACTTTTTGAAATTTCCAAGGATATAAGTATCCAAGTCTCATCTAGACTGTGGAAATAAACTCTGGGTGTAGGTTCAGGCACAAATATTTTTCACATTGCCTGGGTGATTTGAATGTGATGTGAAAACTGAGACAACTTTAGGTCAAGATTCTGCATTTCTGCCCAAGCTCTAGGACCACCTTAGTAGAAAAACTGAATTTTGTAAAATCATGTGTTTTATTGCAAAATGAGACATCCTGCTCCTGCTCTCTGGATAGACGACATGGAAACAGATAATTGTCCAGACAGTGAATTTACATTAGTGCTAAGGGTCTCACTGCCAGAAGCAAATCGAGAAACTTGACAAATGTAATTGAATATCACCACTTGTACCAGAGGGAGATTGGGAATGCACTTAAAAATGGATGCAATGTGGTTCAAAGAATGAAATATGATGCATAAAAAAGACAAAGGTCAAGTCCACATTTAATTAATCCTCAGGAAAGACATATGTAATTAGCAGCTGTGTGGCAAAAATATCCATGTCTGTGTGCTTGTAAAGGTGAAATCTAACTGCTCAAGTGAGAGTCTACAGCCTTGGGGGAATTTTGCATTTCCCTGCTCAAGTTAACCAATGTACTGATTGGACAGAGTGTCATTAGGATACTGGAAATATAATTATTATATCTTCTCCTACACTCTTTGGCTAACCCCATGTTTTCTTCTTGACCTGTATTACTGTCTGATGTACCTTGGGAAATATATCTTATGTTTAGATTTAAGTATAAAAGCAAACGCTGTTAATTAAATTCCTCTCTTTATGCAAGGTGATTAGAATGATATTCAGCATAAAATGCATTGCCTGCATATAAATTATTATGCAAGTAAGCAAATGAATGAAAGCTATTTAAATAAAAATTTATGATACAGCAGGTAAGGAAAGAATGGTTCAGTTGTACTCTGAGAATATCTAAGAGATCATTCTGACTTCTATTTACTGTAAGGGACTTTAAATCTATTCAAAAGCTTAACTGCATAAATTATTCTGAGCTGTTGTGTCATGAATATTTTAATGATGTTTATATCATATTGGTATGACGAAGCAAAACCTTTGATTGTGATTTCAAGGGAAACCATCGTTTTACTTGTATCACTGAAGAAGCAAATTCATTATATGATGCCAAATATAATATGCTTGACCCAGAATAGAAAAAAAAATTCTGGCAAGAGATGTGGTAATGTAAACTTACTAGGTGAGGAGAGACATTTTTGATCTAAAATGTTGTCAAACAATTCAAGAGATACTCTTAGCCAATAACTTCTTTTAAAAGCGTGTGTATGTGTGTGTGTGTGTGTGTTTTATATGTATATGTACACATGTATGCCAATTTGTTAGGATGTATACTTATCTGTCCAGGACTGTGCAGTTGCCAGATGCTGCCATGATATGATGAAATGATATTGGATTGCTTCCCTAATTGCTATTCATGTTTTTCTTTTCTTTTCCTTTTTTCTTTTCTTTTCTTTCTTCTTTTTTTCTTCCTTTCTTTCATCTCTTATTCTTTCCTGTTTTTCTATTTTTTTTTGTCATGGTCTCTCACTGAACCTAGAGCTCACCATTTTTACAAGACTATCAAGTCAAGGAATTTTTCACACCATCTTAAATATTTCTTCTAGTTCTGGGGTTATAGACAAGAGCCACTATGCCAAGCTCATGTCTGCGTGGCAAAAATTTTAAGCAGTAAGTTGTCATCTATCTAGTGTAGTCTATTGATAATTTCTTGATAAATTTCATTGGAATTTTACTTTGTTTTGTTTCTATTTCTCATTTTTTAATGTGTCTAAGGGTGAAATATGCCCTCCAGCTGAATTTACAGGCTCTAAAATGGTATTTTTTGTGACATCTAAAATATTGTTTTGTAACTGGATTATTGCTGTAGTTTATTTATATATGATACACTTATTCCTTCATACTATCCACATTTGTTTATTCTGTCTCATATGAGGTTAACAATTTTGTTTATTACATTCAATGCCTATTTTCTTTTATATTTGGGACACTGTTTAAAATGGATGGTAGAGTTAAATCATAATAACTTGTGTAAACAAGCACCTGTTTTAAATTATAAATTTTAAGCAAAATATATTCTTCATTGTGTTTAACAATGTGGTTGAATCAATGGAGAAAGCAGCAACCACTCATAAAGAACAGCCCACATCCCATCCATTAAGTTTACTACCAACAACTTAGGCATAATGAATCACTGCCTACCACAGGCCACTTCATCTTATTCTGTGGTCATTGTGGCTGCTGGTAGCTGAAACGTTTGTATCTCCAATTAGCTGTGGAAAGAAAACAGCAAGCAGAATTCTGAAGGTTGTCCATATCCTTTGTAAGTTGTTTGCAGAACTGGGAAATGAAAAAAAAGCAAATAGTTTTTTTTATAACTCTTTGGCTTATTAAACCTCAAAGTTTGGCTTTATAGAAATTGGTTTTTTTTTTAATCCCTTTATTTTGCTCCTCCAACCTAGAAGGAACAATCCAGGAGGACATTTATGAGAAACCTTAAACTACATTGTGAGAAAACTACCATAACTATATTTTAAATTTGTTTGACAAAGCCTTAGGCCATTCAAAAAGTCAGATAAATTATGTGAAATTTCTTTAGTTGTTTTCAAGCCCAGAGCCATGAGAATAAAACAAAACTTGCTGCCTTGAGTTGATTGTAGCAGCAGGAGATGTGAACACAAGACAAACTCTAACCAGTTATTAGTAAAGGGGATCAAAGGGGATTCAGAGGTCATACTATCTTAAGAATGATGAACATGCACATATATTCTGAAAGGGAATATTTAATAGATGTTAATTAACTAAAGTTAGAGGTTAAAGGCAAACAGACCATCATAATGATACAATGCTCAAAATTAATGTTTCCTTTGGTACAACTATTCAGAGTATTTGGATTTGAATTCAATGCTTAGCCAGGAACGAATAAATAATAAGGGTTGAGAAACAAGAGCTAATTTTATCTGATTATGGACGAAAATAAATGCTAATTGTAGACTGCACATAGCTTTAGGGCCCAATGTTGTTTCAGACTAACAAATAAGGGAAAACATTTTCTAGGAGATCCAGTCACACACAGAAATCTCTAAGTACATTCAAAATGTGTAACTATGTGTAGAAATGCAAAATAGTAGCCATGGAAAGAGAAAAATGTAAATGCCTGCTGTCCAGCTAAAAAGTAAGATGACCCTGGAGAGGAAAACTTTTGTAAGCTTTAATTAACATAAATAATTCACTGTCTTTATCACTCTTTTTTAAACTATGTAAGGTTTAAAAAGTACATGAAACTCAGGGCTTAGACACAGACAGTCCCAATCTGAAAGGTGATGAAGGTTCAGATTGCAAAGCAGACAGGATAAGCTGAGGTGAAAAAAAATATTTCCAAAAGCAGGAACTTCTCAGACAGAACTTTCCTTCAGGTCCTTTGCTCTTTGTCATTTAATTTTCCCAAAACTCACACAGCTTCTGCATCTCCCACTAATACGGACAAGAATGACATCTGTACCTGTTAGAACAGTGCTTTGTTGATGGTCTAGAACCCATGTACTAACATATCACCTGCTAACTCTGTTCTACCTCTTCCTGTGAATTTATTTCCTCTGTGGCACTCAGCTCTCTTCCCCTTACTTGTGTACCATATGATGTTATGCTCTCAAGGATTAGTGCAGAGTTTAGGAGAAGATGAATTTTGGTGCTTCTTTACTTTCCCAGAACACTCCAGTTCAAGGCATAAAGAAACTGCTTACAATGACTGAATAGCAGAAGGAAGAGTAAGATGGAATTGGGAAGCACGTTGTCAAATAACATGCGACCACCTCTAGAAAGTTAACTTTTTCACTGCAATAATATTTTAAGTCTCAAAAATAATTCCATTTGTCTCTTGCTATTGAATGGAAAACATAATAAAAATCAGAACAGACAGAATCATGGTTTACTGTAAGCCTGGTCTATTTCTTCCTGGTTAGAGTTCCTTTCAGTTGTGTGTACTCTCTGATGATATTTAACCATTTCAACAAGTATCACAGAAATAGTAAAATGTAAGCAATGATCACATAGAAATGTTTTCTGGTTCAAAATATCATATACTACATGCATAATAATTTAATATATATGTATATATATATAATATTATGACTCTCTACTTACAGGTGAATAGGTACTTCTTACTTATTTCATCTAGGAGAGGTAGAGTTCATTTTCCAAGGATGTAGGCTCTGGTAAGTTGTCCAATCTCCAGTGGATGGCCCATAACCATCAGTATATATGCATCACATATTGGATATATGTATATCCAACTGAAGTTGGAGTTGAAAGAGAGGAGATAATATTATCAAAATATATTCTCTACACACACAATTCTCAAGGAATTATTTAAATATACTGTTGACTGAGGTTACTGTCATGCCTAGTCCCACAGTTATTCAGTCTCAAAGAAATGCATAGAGGTCTACATTAATTATAAACTGATTGGCCTAGTAGCTCAGGCTTCTTATTAACTCTTATAACTTACATTGACCCATTATTCTTGTCTGTTCGGCACGTGGCTTGGTACCTTTTACAGTGAGGCAGTCACATCTTGCTTGCTCTGTGTCTGGCTTCCTCGGTGACTGGGTGGCTACTACAGACTGAAACATCCCGCTTCCTAGAATTCCTGTTGTCTTGCCTCTATTTCCTTCCTTGTTGCCCCACCTATAGTTCCTGTCTGGCTACTGGCCAATCACCATTTATCTAAAATACAAGTAACAGGATAAAGACCATTGTCCCACAGCACTCCCCCCCCCACTTTTTTTAAACAAGAACTCTGAATCTAATATCCTTTGTTTAACTTTTCTACTGACCATTATCCATAACAACTTATAACCAACATTCTAAACAAAGACAAACATGCATAATCCATTTTTTGGGAATGTGGGCATAGTTTTCCAGGGTACTTCCTGCTGATTATATGTGCTGATAATCTTATGGGGACCTAAAGAAAATTTAGAATGATGATCAAGTCCTGACTAGACTATTTTGTGAGGCTTGATTATCTCAGGTAGCAGTCTCTGAACTGTTCTGGAAGTAGAACTCAGACATCTGGGCCATTCCTCCTAATTGGAGATTTCTCAGGGGGTCCTCCTTGGTCAAACCTGATTTTTCTTAATGTTGAGTGAACTCACAGTCCCTCATTTCCTGTGGAAACAAAAGCAAAACTTCTTCTCTAAAGTAAGATATCTTTTGACTTACATTTTAAAGTCAAAGCATTTTCAAAATATATCTATTGGATTAATCCAGCAGCATTTATAATCAAATGTCTTTTAGCAACTTTTGCTCCTTCATCAATCATCAAACAATTAAACACAACAGAATAATAATAAAGGGTTTCTCTGTGTATCTTGCCCTGTCCTGGAATTCACTATGTAAAGCAGGCTGCCCTTGAACTCACAGAGATCTGCCTGCCTCTGTCTCCCAAGGACTGGGACTTAAAGGTGTGTGCCACCACACCCAACTACTCTCTTTCTCTCTTTTTTATTTTAATGGCTTTATCCTTTTTCTTTTATCTCCCAAGCCAACATGTATTTTTAAATTCACAGTAAACTGCTTAGAGCTTTTCTTCATCTTTGAATCTATCTTTACAGCATATCTCTCTTTTTATCACCACATGAGTCTTTAATTTGCAAATTGAGATGCCTAGGATTAAAGTCGTAGCTTTGATGGCTGAATCTAGCCCATTCCTTAGGTTTTTTTTTTTTTTTTTTTTTTTTTTGAGAGTCTAGCCTCATGGGAGAGGTACTGGCTGGGGCCATGTTTATTGTCACAACTCTATGACATTTCAAGGTCCCACCACCTAAAAGTATACAGTCAGCTTTTCATCAACACCATTTAAGTGTTTCATGGCAGGGCCTCTTAAAACAGCTGCAAGGTTTTGCAGCTAAAGCTGCAGCAGGAAGCCTCTCTTAAATGAGAGTGCTCGCCTCTTGCAACAAGAGCACACCCGAGAAAGTAATGCTATCAATAAGCCGTGCTTAACTCTATTCTTCTTTGTCTAGCATTATTTCCCAAGCTCTCTCAGGCTTTATGTAGATGCAGTTGTCCATGTGGGCACCATTTGTTGACTGAGGTTTCTGTCCCACCTGGTCCCACAGTCATTCAGCCCAAAGAAATACACAGAGGTCTACGTTAATTATAAACTGGCTGCCCTAGTAGTTCAGGCTTCTTATTAACTCTTATAACTTATATTAGCCCATAATTCTTGTTCGTGTTAGCCATGTGGAATGGTAAGGAAGTCACATCTTGCATACTCTGTGTATGGCTTCCTCTTTGTCTGAGTTATGACTGCAGACTGAAACTTCTCTCATCTCAGAATTCTCATTGCCCAACCTCTACTCCCTGCCTGGTTGCCCCACCTATACTTTCTCCCAGGGTACTAGCCAATCAGCATTTATTTAAAACATATTATTTAAAACACAAGTGACAGGATACAGACTTAGCTCAGTCAGTGTAGCATGAGATTCTTAACCTCGGGATCTTGGGTTCATACCCCAGGTTGGGCACCATTCTGTTTACTGAGGTTTCCGTCCTGCCTGGTTCCTGCAGTTGTTAAGTCCCAAAAAACTCACACAGAAGTCTACATTAATTATAAATTGGTTGGCCTAGTGGATCAGGCTTCTTATTAATTCTTATAAATGATATTAGCCCATATTCTTGTCTGTGTTAGCTGGGTACCTTTTTTTTTTTTTTGCCAAGACTGTCACATCTTGCTTGCTTTGTGTCTGGCTACCTCTGTGTCTGGTTGATGACTGCAGACTGAAACTTCCCTTTCCTCAGAATTCTCATGGTCCTGCCTCTACTCCCTGCCTGGTTGCCCCACCTAAACTTCCTGCCTGGCTACTGACCAATCAGTATTTATTTAAATACAAGTGACATTGAAAAAAGAAAGTGAAGAAGATCCAAAAAAAAGGAAAGATCTCACATGCTCTTGAATAGGAATTATCAACATAGTAAAAATGGCAGTCCTACCAAAAGCAATCTATAGATTCAATGCATTCCCCACCAACACCCCAACACAATTCTTCACAGACCTTGAAAGAATAATTATCAACTTCATATGGAAAAACAAAAAACCCAGGATAGCCTAAACAATCCTATACAATAAAGGAACTTCCAGAGGCATTACCATCCCTGACATCAATCTCTATTACAGAACTACAGTAATGAAAACAGCTTGGTATTGGCTTAAAAACAGAGAGGTTGAACAAAGGAATCGAATTGAAACCTGGATATTAAGCACTTACAAACACATGATTTTTGACGAAGAAGCTAAAATTATAGAATGGAAAAAAGTAAGCATCTTCAACAAATGGTGCTGGCATAACTGGATGTCAACATGTAGAGTAATGAAAATAGATCCATATCTATCGCCATTCACAAAACTCAACTCCAAATGGATTAAAGACCTCAATATGAATTTGACCACACTGAACCTGATAGAAGAGAAAATGGGAAGTAGCCTTCAAAGCATAGGCACAGAAGACCACTTCCTAATTATAACCACAGTAGCACAGACACCGAGAACAACAGTAAATAAATGGGACCTCCTGAAACTGAGAAGCTTCTGTAAAGCAAACGACACAGTCAATAAGACAAAAAGGCAGCCTACTGAATGGGGAAATATCTTCACCAACCCCACATCAGACAGAGAACTGATCTCCAAAATATATAAAGAACTCAAGAAATTAGACATTAAAATTTAAATAACCCTATTTAAAAATGGGGTACTGAACTAAACAGAGAATTCTCAACAGAAAAAAACTAAATGGCTAAAAGATACTTAAGGAAGTGTTCAACTTCCTTAGCTATCAGGGAAATAAAAATCAAAACGATGCTAAGATACCATCTTACACCTGTCAGAATGGCTAAGATCAAAAACACTAATTATAGCTTATGCTGGAGAAGAATTGGAGAAAGGGGAACACTCATCTATTGCTTGTGGGAATCCAAATTTGTGCAACCACTTTGGAAATCATTATGGTAGTTTCTCAGAAAATTGGGAATCAACCTACTTCAGGATCCAGCAATACCACTCTTGGGAATATACCCAAAAGATGCTCAATCATACTACAAATGCACTTTTTCAAAATGTTCATAGCAGCATTATTTGTAATAGCCAGAACCTGGAAACAACCTAGATGCCCTCTACTGAAGAATGGATAAAGAAAGTGTGGAACATTTACACATTAGAGTACTACTCAGCAGTAAAAAATGATGACATCTTGAATTTTGCATGCAAATGGATGGAATTAGAAAATGCTAACCTGAGTGAAGGAACCCAGATCCCCAAAAAATGAATATGGTATGTACTCACTCATATGTGGATATTAGCTATAAGCAAAGGACATTAAGCCTATAGTTCATGATCATAGAGAAGCTAAGTAATAAGGTGAACCCAAAGAAAAACATACAGATCCACCTGGAAGTTGGAAACTGACAAGATCTCCTCACAAATTTGGGGGCATGGGGATGGCGGGTAGAAGGAAGGGGAGAAGGGGAGGGTAGAGGAGAATTTAAGGGAATGGGATAGTGGAGATGGAGGAAGGACAGATATGATTGCAAGGAAAGAGATGTCTTGATTGAGGGAGCCATTATGGGATTAGCAAGAAACCTGGCTCTAGAAAATTTCCCAGGATCCACAAGGATGATGACCCCAGTTAGACCCTAAATATTCGAGGAGAGAGTACTGAACTGGCCTTGCTCTGTAGTCAGACTGATGATTATCTTAAATATCACCATAGAATCTTCATCAAACAACAGAAGGAAACAGAGGCAGAGACCCACATCGGAGCACTGGACTGAGCTCCCAAGGTCAAATTGAAGAGTAGGAAGAATTGGAATATGAGCAAAGAGGTGAAGAAGGGTTCATCCACTGAAACAGTTTACCTGAGCTAATGGGAGCTCACCAACTCCAGCTGGACTGGGAACAAACAAGTATAGGACAAAGGTAGTCCCTCTGAATGTGATTGAGAGTTACATGGCTGGGGCAGACTGAGGGGTCACTGGCAGTGGCACTGGGATTTATCTCTACTGCATGTATTGGCTTTTTGGGATCCTATTTTCTTTGAATGTATACCTTGCTCAGCCTAGATATAGTAGGGAGGGGGGCCTTTGACCATCCACAAAGCAAAGTAAGTGCCTTACCCTTTCTTAGGATTGGAGGGTAGTGGGGTGGGAGGGTGTGTGGAGGGAATGGGAGGAGGGGAGGGAGTGGCAATTTGGATTGGTATTTTTTAACCTAATAAATAAATAAAAACCCTTAAAAAAATAAATAAAATAGAAGTGACAGTAGATAGAGAATTTTCCTACAGCAATATACTTTAAATAATGCTTTGTGTCATAAACTTGCATCTTGCCTTTTCCCAAATATTTCCTTTAATTCTTCAGTCACCTATTACATGATTACTCATACACAAAAAATAAACTTACCCAAATATATGTGAGATACTTGCTATTAAAATATTTTGTAATTTTACTGACTATACTTTTGAGGATATCCTGAGCTTTATATTTTTTTACGTATAATTAAAATTTGCCAAATAGGATTATTTGAAATTGCTCATGACTGTGAACTTCACAATTTTCCTCCATTCTCAAACCTTTACAGTCCTGTATATAACAGTTTGCAAGGGAGACACTTGCCTTTCATTCAATAAATAATGAAAATAGATTTTCTCACAATCTCAATCAAAATGCAAATATTGAGGGAAATAATTTATTGTTCTATTCATAGTTTGAGAGAGGTCTATGAGATACTGCTGTTTTATTGGAGTCTCCTTGCAAATTGACTATCAATACTTCAAAAATTAATATTGTTGTTTTGATGGTTAATTGAACAGCTATAATTAAATATAAATTTTTTAACTTCAGTTAAAAAGTCAATAAAATTATAAGTTTAAACTGAAAATACTTTGAAAAGTCAAATGCTGTAACACTGTTATTCTTATGAAACACAAGTAGATTGAAAAATAACTAACTATGACAAAGATAATGGATGCTCTTTTAAAAATGGACATCTGATTTTGCCTTGATTTG
The DNA here is from genome assembly GCA_004026605.1 of Ondatra zibethicus. Classification (NCBI taxonomy): domain Eukaryota; kingdom Metazoa; phylum Chordata; class Mammalia; order Rodentia; family Cricetidae; genus Ondatra; species Ondatra zibethicus. Next base: position 19,323 of record PVIU01014363.1, read on the forward strand.
CATATTATGACCTGATTTTGATTTAAATGGCAAGTGTGTCCCAGCATATGTTACTCATAAATAAATGGAGCATTTCAGAAACAGTGAAAAGAAATTGTCACATTTTTCCACCCTGTCATTCTTTAATGATGTTGAATTTAAAACATAAAATCATTTATTAGAATAAAGATAATAGATCTTTGGTAAAACTATTTTTCTTATAATCTTATCTGTTCAAAATACTGAGCCAACCTTGTGGTAACACCACAGAGAGAGCAATCCAATCACTATATAATAGCAGCAACATCAATGCAAATAATTCTATTGTTAGATTTCATATTAGTGATTACTCTCTAATAATATTTTATATGCCATTTAACTTATCACATTGACCATTTAGATAGCACATCAAAATCCATGATTTATAATGATTTGATTAAATAATGTAACATATAAGTTATAGAGACTGGAGTCATCAGTGCTACCAGATTTCTGAGCTTCTTATAGCATGCATTTTAGAATTCCCCTGTACACCAATCTCAGTAGGTCAAAGTGAAAATAACTCATAAATGAGCTCAAATGTGTGTGGGAACCCAAAATAACAGGGAATAAATGCAGATTTTATTCAGAAGTGAGATGGGCAGAACAGAGAGAAGAGGCATTCATTTCTATAGGAAATGTGTGCCAGGAAGTTACATGAACTTCACTAAATATGGCTGTACCTTGAGCTCATACCAGGAATTTTTTTTGCTTGTTTGTTCATTTGTTTTCTTGTCTATTTCTTTAATGAACACTTGGAAGGTAAATTGTAGATTGTAGAAAAATGGGAAAGCAGTCCTCTGTCAGGAAATTGCAGGCTGATTTAGAATCTTAGGATTCTTTAAAGCATTAATACATTTAGGTAATTATGTCTGGTGTCCAGGAATCTTTAGGTAATAGGTAACAAACTCAAAAAGTAGTGAACAATAAAAGCTAATTGGATACCAATGTTAACTTAAGTATTGGCTTAGAGAAAGAGGTCCACTTAGTACCCAACTGTGGTGTGCTGAGATGCAGATTATATAAAATTTGGCAGTACACATATTTCAGCAAGTACAATCACTCCTTCCAATAAACAAACCTTTGCTTTGTGTAAAGTTTCTTGTTTACAAACTATCTTCAGTTATCACAATGATTTTTTCTATGTGAAATTACCATTTACCTTTGCAGGCCTACAAGGAAACTTACCTATTGCTGGACAATTAGTAATTTAATATTAACAGCCAGATTCAACAAAAAGTGTACATCGGGTTATCAAATATCTCACTACAAATACATGTTCTTAATGACTAGACCTTCATGACAGGGTATTGTTAATTAATTAAATAAAGAATTGCAATATAAAAACAACATGAGCTAAATTTTTAAATCATTGCATTAGGAATCAAAGGGGAAAGGAGGAAAAAGAATTACTTACATACATTTTGTATCTTATTCTGTAAGATTTTTTTTTCAGATTTAAGTAAGAGCCATTGGAGAGATTCCATTTTGCAGAAATGATCAAAAAGTAAAAGTGAAAATATGAAGCTTTGTTTGCTTTGTTTAGGGTGCTTTAAGAATAAAGAATAAATATCTCCAGATGGCCTTGCGACAGAAGGAAGATTTGACTTTAGAATCTAATCTTTAACATTCCCAGTGGATTAAATAGCTAACAGAATAAATAAGTAAATTTTGTGTGGAATAAGGGAGAAAAATCAGATCACTGGCTTCTCTGAACTGATCATAAATAGCCAAATAGGATAAACTCATTGTTCTTGTTCATATTACATCTTTCCTGCATATATGTGCTAAAAGAAGGAAGAAAGAAATGTATGGCTTGCTCTCTCAAGAATAAAAATAACCATTTTGTTTATAAGTACAGTTTATAACATACATGGAAATATTCTTCTGTCCATCAATTTATGTATATATGAGAAAATAACCTTTTAATACTACAGGAAAAGAGTATGATAAATCATTTGGCATTTCCTATAGACAGTCAAAACATTTATTGTTTTTGGTAGGCATATTACAAGTAAGATATTCACATATATGGGACTATTTCCAGAAGCTATAAATAATATATGGTGTTCAATGAAAAATTGTTAGAATATTACATAATATGTGCGTTACCTCATAGCTATATTGATAAAGCCAAAGACATTTTAAAATAAAATGATCTGATATACTGATACACCCTAAAGGGTTATTAGAAAGAGAAAATATATGGTTGAAACTACTGGTATTTTGCTCCTTGTTCTAAAGTAGGTAGAGAGATGGGGAGTAGAAATGAAGAAGACACAGCTGTCTTTTCTTTGGTATCAGGCACAACTATCTATTTTGGTATTCTTTGGTATCAGGAACAGGCTATCTATTTTCTCCATATCTGTTTTTCTGGCAGTCTTTGAAGCTGTCATATACACAGCTAGCAGAAGCTTTGAACTCAAGAAATCCAGACCTTCTTCCTTTTTATATTAGTGTTAGTAATTCTGTAGACCACACATGGCAGACTATACAGTTAATTAACTAATCTTATCAGTGTGTGTGTGTGTGTGTGTGTGTGTGTGTGTGTGTGTGTGTGTCTGTGAAGAACAGAGGGTGAATATAGTTTTCACAAACTCTGTTGAAAAGTGAGTAGAGAAATGGCTCAGTAGTTAACAGCACTCAATTACTTAATTTCTTGTATTTCATGGAGGCTAACAGCCATCTATAATCACAGTTCAGGGGTATCCTTGTCTGGTTTGTGAGGGCATTCACACACATTATGTACAGACATATATGCAGAAAACACTCATACACATAAGCAAAAATAAATCTTTCTAAATCAGCAAAAAACACCTAGTATATTTTAAATCTAAAGGTACATAGAAGAAACAAGGATTTGGTGGGGGTTGGGGCTGTCTTCAGAGACTTGTATACCATGTCACTGAGAAATAATTTTTCTGTATAAAACTAGAAATAAATATATTAAATAATTCTGCCTATAAACCATATAGTATCATGAAAAATCAATTAAAACACCAAGGCCCTACCCTCTAATTTGGGGTCTTTCCAGTGTGTCTCCATGTGAAATTCATGATCATGGCTTGCTCTTCATTTTGGGTTATGGAGTCCATTGTTATTCCCCATTATTCTATAGTGTGAACTTCATTCTGAACTTCAGATAGGTAAGATTTATAAATTATATCTTAGTTAATCTATTGTCTACACTGCTTCCACATTAATCTCCTGGACCTTCTCTTTGTTTAGAATCTTTTTTGTAATGTCAAGATGATACAAACACTTCAATGTATCAATAAAGCAAACACATTCACAGCTCCTGAACATGAGTCTCAATTAACTGTCATTACTGTCCAAAGACTTGAGATTGGGAACACAAGGTCACACAGGGCATTGTGTTTCAGTGGGATTCACTGTGAATTCACTGATGTGATTCCCAATTTTAAGAACATCTGCCCTTCCTGTGTTCTATTTTGTATTCTCCTATTAAATGATAAGCCTTCTGCAAGTTCTTCCTCATATGCATGCATTACTGTAAAATTTATTACTCCTCCCCACCATAAGCAATAGAAAATGTTTCAACATTTGTTCCTTCATGATCCTTTACAAGGCTCCCTCTTATACAACATCATTTTTGTTGCAAATGTGTAATAGAACATATAAAACATGAAAAAATCAGAGACTAATATATATAGTTAATAACTATAGAAATTTATTAATATTTCCTGGATACATTTATTCAAGTTTTGTTCCTATTTTCTTAAACTGGATAACTGTTGATTAATGCCACACATGAAATCTAGAAAATAAGTTTCAATAGATATGATGAAGACATATTTAACTTACCAACTGGGTTGCATTAGGTATCAAGCCAACCACAGTGACCCTTCCTTAGTGTTGGAGTTATAAGTTCCCATTTCTGCACCTGGTTTTCTACATGCATGTGCAGATACAGTTTCAAGTCCTTATGCTTGCATTTCAAGCACTTTACCAACTGAACTACACCTACATATTCTTGAGATATTATTGTAGCTTGTACAACAGTGAACACACAATCTATTCATACTTTTATTTTGTGGTTGACTCATCTGTTTATTTTGGTGAGTAAAGAATCATGCAATGCAATTGGAAAAATTCTTGATAGGACAAGAGAGGACAATCCACAAAGATGTTCTTTATAATAACTTTGTCTATCAATCAGTATAGAAAAAGACCCAAGACTCAAAAAAATCAAAAAATCAGTAATTAATCTTGAAAGAAAATAGAGATACAAACTCTTAATTTTCTAATATTTTAGAAAAAGACAAAATGATTAATTTGCTTAGTTTTAAATTACAAAGATTTGCAAGCTTTCTTAGAAACAAAGGCACACATCATTTTTAATAAAATTTGGAGCTTAACATCAAAGGAAAGTTAAATCAGTCTCCATATTTGGGGAATAGCACAGCTTTTCCTTTATGCGTTAACATGCACTAGAAAATACTCATTTTCCTTTGTATGTATTTTCTTCAATCACATTATTTCTGTAATAGATAACCCAAGGGGGAATGAATCTGCATCTTGCCACTGCAATCATGAATAGAGATACTTCATACTAATGTTGGCAAGTGTGATATGAAATATTGGACATCTGTGTAATGTAAAGAGATTAAGCTGACATTTATATTTCTGATACAGAGGTGTGGATTCCAAAGACATGGAGTAATAGGTAGTGATGACATAGTAATTCAAACACAGCACTAAGAGTACATTGAAAAATTAACTAATTCTTATACAAATATTCTTTAACAAATACCATTCAGTGTTTACTTGCCTGTTTTCATTATTTTTAAGGAAATAACATAGTAACCATTAAACCTTTTAATGGGTTTAACTTTTTTGAAATACCATGGAAAGATATAACTTTAGGTTTACTATAGGTCATGCAACATATTTTTGTGAATGTCAATTGATATGTTCAACATATGAACAATCACCTTCCATCCTTTAGAAATATTGCTCTCTCACTAATAGTATCAATGCTTATGAACCTATGTCATCTCAGGGATTTCCTCGTTCTCCCTTAGACTCATTCTCAACATTTTCACTGTAGCAGGTACTATTCCAATTGTATTCTACACCTTGACTTAGATGTCTTTCTTAGACCTCCATGCTTCACTTCTTCCTCCTAGACTGATCTTAGGAGATTCCTTACATGCCACTCCTTTTCTGTTCTAAATGAACTGATAACTTTTCTTTTAGCATCTGGATCAACTGGCTACATGTGATAAGTTTGTTTCAAATCAGATTTACCAATGTGGACACTTTGGCATAAACACCTCATATCTAGTACAGAACCCAATTTAACCTCTGCCTCTCCAAAGGCTGCGTTTACTAATACCTGTGGCTTATTACACAGGGTTGCAATTTAGAAACTCTAGTAACTATTCTATTTGATTCTACATGCCAGTTAGCAGTGAGCTGTATGTCACCTTGAAGAAATTCTATTGCTGCAGGTTCAAACCAGGCATTGATTTAAACAACCAGATGTGATATTTCTTCCTGAAGGCACAGCTCATACTCACTTTAATAATACATTGTTTTCCCCAATGAAACTCTGCTGAGGTGCAACATCTGGTTTCTGAAGAAAAGCCAACATAATTTACTCAAATCCCTGGTGTGATTTACAAAAGCACGAAAGAAGGTGGAACATTCTGACACGTAGCATACCAACCGACTGTGTCTACATTGGCAAGGGTTTTCTAAATGGCTCATTTAAAGCAATCAGGGTGTCTTTTATTTGGTACCACCCTAATAGCCCAAATGTTTACATTTCTAAATGAAAACCTTTTTTTCTTCAGCTTAAAACATTTTCAAGAAAAAAATGCCTTGGCCATTGAAGGCAAAGACAATACTTTCCTTTGAACAGTCAAGACGGTAAAATATTTCACAAATACTACACACACTGTGATGAAAATATAAGCATCTGATAATGCTGTGGCTTAAAGTTCAAGTATTAGAAAATTCATGGGTAAGTAGAAAAGTTCTGGAATTCAGGGAAGGCCCTGAATCTTGTGGGGCAGTGCTGTTTGAAAGAATATACAAAGTACAAAGGTAAATTGAGTGTTGATAGGGAGCATATTATCAGGATAATTGAGACCAGTTGTCACATGTCTGCATAAATTTACAAATGGCAAAACAAATATAATTGCAATACATCTTTTTAACCCATTTTATTTTTGTTTCATTGAGAATATGAACTCAAATTCCAAAGTAATAATCAATAAATTCATATTTATTAAGGACGTATTATACAATGCTATAAGCATTGCTGATAAAAAAAATGGTACTTGGGTTTGGTGGTAAAAATAACTTACTCTAATCAGGACTTTTGCTTTTTTTAATTTATTTTTAAACTAAAACTGGTATGTGGAGACACAGGTGGCTCCCACCAGGCGACCACCAAGTTTTCTGCTCGTTGCCTTCATCATAACAAAATCAGGGATCTCATAATCAGCCAAATAGTAGAGCTAAGTTTTCTGCAACAAACAAAATGAATAATTTCCTGCAAAAATAAACAGGAACTATTATTTTAGATTCAAATGAGATACAATAAATCAATGAAAAGAAGGTAAATGTGACACAATAAACTTTAAAATTAGTATATATAAAACTGATATAAAGAACCCTTGATGCCCTGATATGGACATGCCAACTAAGAGCGATTTCTCAGTTTGTTCATATAAGGTGTTTGTGTGTGTGTGTGTGTGTGTGTGTGTGTGTGTGAAATTTAAAGGTCATTAAGTATGTGACACTCATATTTGTATTAGTATGTCAATGTAATATTTGCATGTATTTTATTTTTAGGACTGATTGAATGAATTGAAAATTTTAAAATATATCATTTTAAAATGCTACACCTGTTATAAATTATGGAAGAAGTCACCACAGTAAATTATCTGAGTTTATTCCTTACAATCACAATAATTGCTGGTTCTCTTGGAGTAGATTAAAACAAGGAATTATCCACTCAGTTCTATTGGACAAGCATTACAACACATTTGTACTTCTTCATTTTAATTGTCCATATTCACTCATCTTAATGTGTACTTATTTATATATGAATATTCTACTCAAACCTCTATTTAAATTATGCTTTACCTCAATATTTGGTCCCCTAGTTTTCTTATACTTTTTAAACAGCACAATTGATTACCTTGTATAATATTTGTCAGTATTTAGAGGCCACACATACAGATGTTCTTGACAGTTACTAAGCTTGCAATATAAGTTACGTGTTTCAATGAAAAGACAGTTTTCCAAACTTAACCACCTTCTCCTAGATTACCAAATTCTTACCAGACCCCCACCCACCCAAGCCCAAGTCTCTATTTTGGAAGCAAACAAACAGGTAAAACAAGCAAACAAACAAACAAAAACAAGAGAAAACAAAAAAATTTAAGATACACAAAATAAGAAAACATACTAGGAAAAACCTGAGACCAAAAATACTAACAAAAAAATGTTTAAAAAAGGAGAGCAAAAAATATAAAAATATATCATTGAGTTCATTTTACGTTAGCTAATTCTGGGCTTGGGGCCTAACCTTAAATGTGGTTAATGTATTTTATGAGTCCATCAATGCCATAGCAAGAACTAACACAGATGTTGAAAACTAGATAATATACCGAGGCTGAGGCATTTTCAACACTCACCCGTAAATGGTATGTCTTAATCAAAGCACTCCCCTTATAGCTCAGGGGGCTATGCAGAGTACGAGGCAGGAATATTGTAAGAGCCAGAAAGGATGATGACACCAAGGAAACAGTATTTACCAGACCCAACAGAACTGATTATACGTATGAACTCACAGAGAGTGTGGTAGCATGCACGGGACCTGCACAAATGGAAGCCTGATGGGGTTCAGCACTGAGATGGGTAATTCTGCTCAGGTTCGCATTTCAATCCAAGAAGATATCTGCAATTGACACATACTTGCAAAGGAAAATTAGTGTTCCCCAATAAACTCTCACAGTTTGGTTGTCTTTTGGTGTTTTTATAATTTTTAATGAACAGACAGTTCTTCACTTTCTTCATTTCTTTTCTCATCCTCTTCCTTCCAAGGTCTCCTCCCTCTAACTCCTCCTATACAGTGGAGTGGGTGTGTAAGTGTGGGTGTGGAGTTGGTGTGTTTGTGTACATATAGATAGATAAATGCAGATAGATATGATTGTAACAGAAAGAAAGAGAGAGAGAGAGACAGAGAGACAAAGAGAAAACTTGAACTATTCTTTACGTAAGAACCATAAACTAACAAAGCATGGGAAACAACCTCCCTGCAATAGTTGTTCAAATATACGACTCCAAAAGCAACACAGTGTTGTTCTTGCCTGTGGCTGCCTCTACAGTGTTGAGAGTAGCCCCTTATTTCTGAAGACACTGCACACTTGGTACACAGGACTGGCATTATTTGAGCTGGATCTTTCTTAAAAGCCTCTTTATTACCATCTAACTCCGTAGTACCAGAAAGGAAAAAAAAATATTTTATGTGAACACCCACAGATCATTTCTTAGATATTTTTTGCAAAAAAAATAACTTGATAGACGCTGAAGAAAGAGCTCCATTGCTAAAGTGCCTGTCCTGCTGGCATGATGACCTGAGTTCAAATGCTCAGAACCCATATAAAAATATAGAATAGAATTGCATGCCTGTAGTGTCAGTTTTAAATAGGAAAAAGATTGGTGAGTTATTGGTCAGCAAGTCTAGTTAAGTAGATGAGATTCAAGGAAATAAAGGGACCTTCTGTCAAAAATTAAAAAATGGAAAGTAGCTGAGGAAATAGTGCTGTCATCAACTTTGCAATACATATGTACACACTCACGTACATGTGTACTCACAAACAATGTGCACACATATACAGCACCACACCAACACAAATGTAAAGCCTTATGAATTGTTATATGATTATTTCATGAAATATTTGCTTTTATGCATATGTTTATATCTTGTTTACTCTCTTTTTATTTTATGAACTATTATACTTTTCTTCATAAGACAATATTCACTAACTCATTTATTAGGAAATTGGTATCCCAAGATTTGTTTCTAGAAGTTAGTGAGGTAAAGAAATAGCACTCAAGTTCAATGCATTTTTGCTCTAGTGATATGGAGAGGAAATATACAAGTGAACAAATATATAATGTAGCACAAGAAAGCAAATAGTAGAATGTGTCTATGTTCTTCAAGAAAACAGAACACTGTGTATGTGCATATGATTTAAAAATATTTATTTCTGAAAGCATAACCACCAGGTATGGTAAAATGAAAATTTTTAAGTTGGATCAGCTGGTGAAGTTAATATCACAATCTTGAAGTCTGAAGAGCATATACAGAGAGTGAAAACTGAACTATATTTCTATTCTATCTGAAGTCACAATTCCACTTTCTAGGGAAACTCAATTAATTAAGGTCATTAACAAATTGGAAAAATACAACAACTTCTTAAAGCCTTTTCTCTATTGTGAGCTGATTATAGAATATAACCGTATCACAAAGCCTTCAACAATGATGTATAGAGTAGTGTTTGAACAAACTGATTTTGGCATTTTTGATATCAAAAAATTAGCAACAACAGGGTTGGGAAAAAAGGAGAAGTGTGATAAAGGGTAAAATGATGAGGAAAGAAAAGTCCTTCTTCAAATAGGCTAGTCAAAGCACTCTTCTCTCTTAAGCCCATGTACACACGGTTAACTACTCTAAGAGAGGAGCAAGCTATGGAAAATGTTTGGAGAAAGAACTTAACAGAGAAGTCAACTCAAAAGGCTCCATAGAAGGATCTCTCTTGTTACATAAATTTGAGAGAAGAAAGACAGCTACTTGCACTGAGAAAGATAACCTCAGAGAAATAATAAAAGAAAGCTCATACAATACCAGTTTTCATTATAAGATACAGAGTCACTATAAAGTATTAAGTAGAGTATGGTTGTAGCTTGCAGGGATAAAATTGTGTGGATTCCTTTTCTAAGTTTCTCTCTCTTTCTCTCTCTCTCTCTCTCTCTCTCTCTTTCTCTCTCTCTCTCTCTCTCTCTCTCTCTCTCTCTGTGTGTGTGTGTGTGTGTGTGTGTGTGTGAGTGTATGTGTGTGTGTGTTTCTATGTTGCACTACCAGGGCAAATGAATGTAATCTATAGCATAAAAATAGAGAATCATAGAACACAGTTAAAATTGTTTATTTTTTCTATATTTTCTTCTAAATTGCTGATGAGAAAAACAACAGCAGTTACCATTACAGAAATGAAAGTCCAAGGCAAAGAGTTAGTTCCACGATAAACAAGAATATAGAATACACATTTGGAGCTATTTCCAGAATATCTAAGCAGAGATGCCCCAGAACATTAAAGCAATGAAGACAGGCATGACACAGGTCTCAGAATATTCAATGTTTAAATCCATTACATTGAGATAATTACTTGTGTGGATATAAAAGGAATTTGATGTACTAAAATACGTCATTAGGCTGAGTCTGGGAAAATGAAAATTTACTGCAATACAACATTTCTAACAGTAGCAACAACAACAGCAAGGTCACCAACAAATCCGAATCTACTTGGACACCTTTATTTAATTCAGAAGTGCAAACAACTATATGCCTGGAAGATTAGTTCTGATTGCTTTGCAATTTGCTAAGCTATTCTCCTCAAACAAAAGGGTTTAGGTCACAATGCACTTTCACAGTCCTTATGCCTCTCTTTGAAAATGTTAATGAGCACTTCTAAATTGAAATTATTGAGAAAATCTACAACCAATAAAGCCATTTTATCTTAAGTGTAATATTATTTTAAAGTTATTTTAGGATGACAGCTGAATAGTTCTCTTCCTGCCATAATTTTACTGCATATCGTTTTCTCATTTCATGCTTCAACATTGAGTATTATTTGATTTGACACATGTTTAACATTTTCAAGTTTTGTGGATTTCAAGTAATGGGCTTGAGGAAAAAGCCTTGGGATAATGGTTCACTTTATAAACAAATACAACGAAATAATTTTTCTTTAAATTTATCCATTCTTTATGTGGCTTATGAGAGTGTAAAAATTATTATTTCCTAATTTAATTTTAAGAAGTTTATTATTAATTTTGTTATTATTTTTGTATAACTACAATGTTATTATATTAGTTTATTATTTCTAAAGTTTTATTGGTGGAGGTTTTGGGGTTTCAACAATAGTATCATATTATCTAACTGGTAGTGACAATTTGATATCATTCCTCAAGTTGTTATATGTTATTCCTTCTCTTGGTTAATTGTTCTGAGACTTACACTAATGTTCAAAAGAAGCTATAAGAGGAGATTTTGCCTTTTTCCTAATTTCAGAAGAAATAATTTTAGCTTCTAACATTTGATCATGATATTAACTCTAGAAGATTATTCCATTGGATTGAATTTTTCTATACCTAACTTTCAGATGGTCATTTTTGTGGAAAAATATTAAGCATGCCTTTCTTGAATCTGTTAATGACACGTACTGTATTTACTGATTTCAATGGGTTGAGCCATTCTTGCGTTATAGAAATAGCTGTTATGAATCAAGGTTCAGAGCACTTTAATAAGCTTAAGTTAGGTTTTGTGTCTACGTTCACCATCATCATCATTCTGTAGTTTTTCTTCCTATAGACCTTATCTGTCAGTATTTAATTCTAATAAGGCCTCATAAATTCAGCTAAAGTAGGACTGATAAGATCTAAATCTTGAACATTGTAAACTACTTGTTAAATAAATTATAGAAAACACAAATAGGAAATAATTCTCTGTTCCTTCTAGGAGAATAAACTATAAATGCCTATACAACATAATGTAACATACAAAATCATTGTTAGCCCTAGCAAAGCTTATACGATCTTCTTTACAGAAATCAAACAATCTTCTAAATTTTCATGCAAGTAAAATACTTTTGTTAATCAAAATGATTTTGTACATGAATTATGGCTAGGTCTATAACATACAAAATGCATGGCCTTAAAATATACCTCAGTGATCTATGACTAAAACAGCATAGTTTAGAAATAAATACAAACCTGCACCCAGAAAAGAACAGAAAGCCTAGAAATAAATTCATGTGTTTATGTGCAATAGATCTTGACAGAATTTCCATTAAAAAATGGGCTGGGCAGTAGTAGTGCATTCCTTAATTGGGCACTTGGGAGGCAGAGGCAGGCAATCTCTGTGAATATGACACCAGCCTGATCTACAAGAGTTAGTTCCAGGACAGGCACCAAGGCTACACAGATAAACCCTGTCTCAAGCAATCAAAAAACATGAAAAAGACAGATTTTTCTTTTAATAGTATTTAGGAAATCAATATATAAATGTGCAAAAAGTGAAATTTCCAGCTTAAGCCATATCATACACAAAATATCAACTCAAGAACAATAAAGCACACTATGGTGGCACTGAAATAAAATATGAAAGAAATTTGCAAAATGTTGGCCTCAGCAACAGTGTTTTGGGTCTAACATAAAATCCAAGCCATAAAAGCAAATAAAGAAGGCAAATGTGAAAAAAAACCATATAGCATAGGAGATCATATAAAAAATTAAGATGATCTATGCAAAGAAAGAATATTGGGGACACCTTATTTGATAAGGAACTAATATAAAAAATGTGAAAGAAGCTAAGCAACTGAGGAGCTAGAAAAAAATCAATTAAAAAATGAGTCAAGATCCAAACACACTTTTTTCAAAAGCAATTTACAAATAACAAAGACAATACAAATAATTATGTTCACTCTCTCCCAGTAATTAGAGAAATGCAAATTACAACTACTAATAAAAGACATCATTTTATAACTATAACAAAAATGATCAGAGGTAACAAGAATTGATGAAAATGTGAACTCTATGAGACCCTTATGCACTGTTACCTTGGAAAATAAATTGATATCATGATCATAATGCAGATAGTCTCTCAAGATATAAGCATAGAGTTGTGGGAGTTGCTTAGTTGGTAGAATGCTTGCATAGCATTATTAAAGCACTTGGTTTGATCACTAAAACCACAAACTCAAGCAGGGATCACATACCTGAAATCTCAGCACTTGGGAAATAGGGGCAAGAGTATCAGATCTTCAAGGTCATCTTTTGTTTTTCAAGGAGTTTAATGTCAGTGTAGGCTACCTGAGACCCTGTATCCTATGAAATGAAAACATAAAAATAGAAATACAATATGGTACCTTAATCCCACTACTTGCTGCATAATCTAAGGGAACGCAATCAGTCTCTCAATGAGATATTTACGCATTCATGTCCCTTAAAACACTATTTGCAGAAGCCCAAATAACTATGAACCAAAACTTGTGAATAACTGTTCAATCATTTCTCAATATATGCAGCAAGATTATGTTAACATACACATACCAAAAAAGAAAAAAAATCAGTCAAATTAATTGCAACATGAAAGAGGAGAGCTTGGCTAGGAGAAAAATAATAGCATGCCTTCTAGTAAAAGATGAAGTTAGAGAAAATATAAAATTAATTGAGGAAAGACCACCAATTTTCCCTCAAAGGTTTAGTAGAATTTAGCTGGGAAGTGATGGTACACACCTTTAATTCCAGCATTTGGGAAGCAGAGACAGGTTGATCTCTGTGAGATTGAGGCCAGCCTAGTCTACAAAGCAAGTTCTAGGCCAGGATCCAAAGCTACAGAGAAACCCTGTCTTTTAAAAACAAAACAAAACAAAACAAAAATTTAATGGAATTTATTGACAGTGAGATAGAATACAAGACTGGAAAGCTGTGTATGGAAAGTGTTTTGTAAAATGAGGATTTCATTAAATTAATGACATATAATAAACATATAGTTGACAAATTCTCCAAGACTAATGTACATGTGAATGTCACCCAAGGACAATTTATGACCAGACAAATATGAGAATGAATATAAGATACTGAACATAAACAAAATGCAACTGAAATCAGTAGAAATTTCAAAGAGGCAGTGTTAGAAGCTGACCTCCCCTAGTATGATCGAAGAAGTACAAGAGATAGAAGTCAAGTAATAATAGTTCAGTAGAATATTTTATGTCACCTTCATGGCAATAATACATCACCAAAATTAACAGAAATGTTAAAATATCACAATAATTGTGATCCACTGATTAAACCACTGCTAATCTTTTGATAGGGGTGTCAAAAAAATAATTATAAGGATTTCTTTCTTCAACCACTCCATAATTTAAATAATAGACTTTTACCCCTCTCAAACCAATTCAACACATGTTTTCAAAAGTCCATTTTATGCTACATGTAGTGAGTTGATGCAAAATCTGGACAGGCAATGACTATTGGACTTAAATTGACCAATCAAACCATTAACTGTACAAGTTGCCAGAAAACGTCTTGATTTCTTATATTCATCATATCACTATTTTCCCACTGATTCTCTTTTGAATAAATGAATGCAGATTGATTGCTTGTAGATATAGTCATTATTTTTTTCAAGACTTACTTGGAATTTTTTTTGCAATTTTGTCAGTCTTTTCCCCCCTCAGATGACTACTATTTGACTACATGAAATTAGCAAGCCTGCGATTACTTGTCATTATGTGTTTGGGACAGAGTTAGTCATCATTTAGAATGAGAAGGCTGATTAAATTTGTCAAAATACTGAAAATTTTTTATTTATTTTTATTGTCAAAACTAAGCAGCAGATATCAAAAAAGCTACAGTTACTTAGCATCATATTATTATATCCACCTCCACAAGCTGCAGTTAAAAAAAAAAAAAAGGGAAGAAATTGGCTACCTCTCCGCTATACAATGGCAGCTTTGCATTTTGGGAATTGATTGCTCCTGCATGGCAGAAATAAGTGCTGCAGCATTGGCAGTGTAATGTTAGGTACAAATAGTGTGTGATATAGATAATGTTTTGTTTTACGAAAACAAATCAGATGATGAGGGCTTTAATAACACAGGAGCAAAATAAAGTTTAGAATTCTGTGTCTATACTCCAGAGGCATCTGCTCTATCTTGCAGAAGTACAAAAAAGCCCTTAATGTAAGTAACTACTGTGCATTGTTACCATCTTCCTTTTGTTTACCCCTCAAGGAAAAGTAAGTAGTTAGTA
This sequence comes from Ondatra zibethicus, assembly GCA_004026605.1. Lineage (NCBI taxonomy): Eukaryota > Metazoa > Chordata > Mammalia > Rodentia > Cricetidae > Ondatra > Ondatra zibethicus. Next base: position 34,419 of record PVIU01014363.1, read on the forward strand.
AAGGCTCATTATAGATGTCACCATAAAAGAACCAAGTAAATCCATTGCTGCTGAACAGACTCTGCTGAGGTTTGCTGCCTGACATGATTGTTCATAGTGTATAAAACTTAAAGGATGGAGAGTCACTAAATGTGAGGAACACAGATATTTTCAAAGCCAGGCAGTGGTGGTATATGCCTTTAATCTCAGTACTTGGGAGGCAGAGGCTGTGGATCTCTGTGAGTTTGAGACCAGCTAGTACCAGGATAGGCTCCAAAGCTACAGAGAAACAAACAAACAAACAAACAAAAAATATTTTCAAATGATGGAATTCTGTCAGAAAATCAAAGAATTAATTCTTGTGGTGTTTCAGTGATAAACCAACTATTTCCAGGTTTTTAAAAAAAGAGCTAAAACCAAAGGACTCCTTGCTTTAATTTTTTATGCACCTCTTGGAAAATTGGACGTATTTCAAAGGAAAGCATAATTTCTTGTATGCTTTTGAAAACGTTTGGGGTGCATGATCAGTGCACTTTTTTCTTTGTAAGACTGAATTCATGACTCTTTTAAGTAATTTTTGTGTTTTCTTCTTATATTTTATTAGGATGTCCCCAATATATTGATTATTTTAGTTCATGCACATTTCAAAATAACATAGTTTTGACTTATGATACATAAGCAGTCTTATTACACTGTTAAAGTTAATATTTTTCCAAATTAATTGAAAAAAGTGTAAAGCCATATTTGTTCTCTAGTCTAGGAGTTGAAATATTAATGCTTAATACACAATTACTGAAAGTACTAATAGAAATTAAACAGTGGGTCTCCATATTCTTCATTATGTCAATATAATCAAGAGTAAAATAAGACCATTTTTATCAGCAAATTTTTTTTATCCTGGTTGATGGGATATTGTCAATGCTGTATACCATATGACTGAATGAAAAGGAAAACATGGGTTCTATAGTCATAAAAAGCAAGCTTTTTTTGAGTCCAACATTCTCCAGTGATCTATCCCAGAGTTAAAAACATATTTAAGTCTTGATTATAAACACTTCAGCAAGATCAGGGCAGATCTTTTCTTCTTTTTCTTTAAATTCATGACCAGACAAATCCCTCCGCGTGTATCTTTCTGGAAATTTTGTTCTGCCTTGAGGCATGATGTCAGTCATTATGTTGCAACTTTGATTATGCACAGAATGTTCTTATTTATGTAGTCCCTGGCACTTCATTTCATCATGATTTGAGTGTACATGAGTAAGTAGATGATGACAGTGATTTATTATTGCAAAAAAAAGTCTATGTCTTAAATATACTTGAAGGAAAGTCGCTCTAAAGCAGGTAGTACACTTAGAAACATTTATGAATGGCATAGGATTTTTGTTTTCTTCTACCATTTCTCTCAATCATAGAAATATCCCACTTCTTTAATGCATGAAAAAATAACCAAACAGACACATTATTTCTTTGTCATCATCTTCTTCTTTTAATTCTTCTCTCATATATTATTTCATGACTGCAGTTTCCCCTACTCCCTTTCCCCACGCTACCCCCTACCATCGTTCTCCCCTAGAAAAAGAGCAGATGCCTCAGGGCATTAACCGAATGCGGCATAACAAGCTACAATAAGACAAGGTGCATGCTATTACATCAAGCCTGGACCAGGCAACCCAGTAGGAGGGAAAAGATCGCACATTCAGGCAGTAGAGTCAGAGACAGGTCCCATTCCCAGTGTTAGAAATCCCACAAAATCACCAAAGTACTCAGCCATAACATGCAGGCAGAGTCCATAGGTCAGATTCCTCTGGACTCCCTGATTTCATTTTTTTTAATGAGCAAATTCCAAAATATGTATTTCATTCACAACATGGAATAAGGGAGAAATGTTGCAAATATTCTATATTGTTGGAAATTTCACTGCTCTTTCACAGTTTTGTTACATCTAGTTTTTACAAAGTCCCAAATAAAGTAGGTTCCAAAGAAGGAGGAAGGGAAAGAGAAAGCAATGGAAGGAAAGGGAATAGGCTGGAAAGGCAGGGGAAGGAGGAAGAAGAAAGAAATGAAAGAGGAAGGAAGGAAGTGGAGGAAAGAGATTCGAGTAAGACATTTTAATTGTTAGCATTCTTTGATCCAGGCATGCACCACCTCCTTTCCTGCGCTGAACTTAGCTCGCTGAACATTGCTGCCTACTTTTGATTACCTAATAACTACCTAATATTTAAGAATTACTCTACAGAAATGCATCTAAAATGATGTCAGTAAGTCAGATTCCTAAATATTTTGATAAATAAAAATTAGAATCACAAACATAAACAAGGAGTAATGGCAACACACACATATAGAAACAGTCACATATTTGTCCAGTTTTTTTTTTCAAAATTCGACATTGATCACTGATATTGTATGTCATATAAGGAAACTTCAAAAAACATGTTACACAGAATTTAAGCTTGTATTACGCACTATTCAATAAGATATTGCAATAATGAACAAAATAGCAATGCATTCTATTCCATTATAGAGTAGAATTTGATCAATGCTAAAATTAGATTTCAATAAAAAAAATTTAGTATGCAATGAACATTAAAAAATGAAAATTTTAAACAAATTCTCTTTTGATATTTTCCATTTGAACTTATTTTGGAATACATGCTTCTTAAAATGTTCCAGTTTTCCTTTAAAAATAGTATGTAAAAATGTATTTTTCTTTAGCACCAACATAAGATACTTTGCTTTAAATTATGTCAGAAGACAGTTCTTTTAGATTTATTTTATAATTAAAAATGAAGAAAACATACTATTCCTCAATTTTTAGCCTTCAAAATTACTGCTTTGAAGACAATTGCCTTTCTGCATCTCACATAAGGAGAGGAGATCCAGAGTATATTTTCCTCCCTCTCTCTGCCCCTGTGATAATTTAGCCTTGACCTTGACTGGCTCATTTGGGGAATAAACATAACTGAACAGTATTCTCATTTGATGAAAAGCAGAAGTCTTTGATAAAGTTTACAACAGATGAAAAGGGAGAAGAGTTGACATTTTTTACAGAATAATTATGATTAATAAAAAGAGACCCTCTGACCTTGTCTGTGTTGGTACTTTCTGGACAGAGTCAAAGTAAGTAGCCATGGTCTTCACCTTAAATTTAGTGCCTATTGATAGAAGTGTAGCAGATGCTTTCAACACTAGCTCATCTCGATATGAGGAGATTCTTTCCTTTTGAAATGTCAGATTATGAAATGGAAAAATAAAAGAAAAATTAAAGCTTAATTATTATTATAAAGTCTCAAGTTATATTTGCAGAAATTAGTCAAATGTTCAAGGTAAATTGTGAATCAATGTTCACAAATGTAAAATAGACGGGGCAAGAAACATATATAGGGAGATTGTACGTTTCTTGAGTCTTAAAATACCATGATCTGGCTTGAAACAGACATGAGAGTGCAGGTTAGGGAGAGGGCATGCTGCAACCTTCTTATGTTCTGCAAATTAGACATTTGGACACTTAGTGTGGGCTCCCATTTTGAAAAACCATGTTAAAATGCCTTCTTAGATACTATGGCTAATATCAGTGCCTTGTGTAACTTTGTGGACAAAGGAAAGAGCACGCTCACATTTAGTTATTGAATTATCCTCTAAACTTGGAGGCTTTCTGGGTAAGCTTTGATATTTGAAGTAAAGAAACTCCTTCTATCTATTATGTTAGCTGTTTTCACGTGCCTGCTGCTATTTTCTATGCCATGGATTTGAAATCCGTTTTCTAAACATTTTTGTGATCAACTAGCTAACCATGTGCATCATCCCAACAACATGTAAACATCATACAAGATTCTCCCAGGAATTTCATAAGGAAAGAGATCTCAACTGTGGGTCATGACCCCTTAGGTTGTTACGTATGAGATCATGCATACCAGATATTTAAATTACAATTCATAAGAGTATTAATTTATAATTATGAAATAGCAATTAAATAATTTTATGTTTGGAGGTCACCACAACATGGGGGACTGTGTTAAAGCATTGCAGAATTAGGAAGGTTTAGAACCACTGCCGTAGGGTATATATACAACTACTACACTTCTGCTTTGTATCTTGATGTTTCTACTCAATTTGGAGCAGTACTCTCATCATCTCCTTCCAAATAACCATCTGAGTACCTTTGTGGGTGCATTGTCCAGTCCTACATTTTCTTATGTTTTGTCATTAGACTTAAATTTAGTACGTGTGTGTGTATATGTATGTGTTCATGTGTGTGTGTGTATGATAGTATGAAACTAACATTTTCATTTGTATTAAAGGAGTTCTTTTGGTAATCAGCAATAGAAGACAAGTGATCGAAGGAACGAACTAGGAGAATCAAAAATGCTAAGCAAGAAGTGTGGTCTCAGGTAGATAACACTCTCCCATGTTAAACTTTGCTCTTCAGATACAACAAATTTTATGTCATCTAGACACCAGAAAACTTTTCCAGAATGTATATAGTTTTATAATTTGAGAGAAATTTGTTCTCTATTGTGATTTCTCGGCCACTGTAGTATGAAAGATCGTGACTAAATAAAATAGGAATAACTGTCTTTCAATGATATTTTAATCATAAAACTCATGGTTTGATTTCAGCTGTGAGTTAGCCATAATTTGTTGCATCCTGCTCTTGGAAAAAGCAGACCCTACTGAAGGACATATACAAGAGAGGGATTGACTTGAAATTGGTCAACATTCCCAGGAGGTGATAGAGACACAGATGCATAAACAGAAGAACAGATCTGAAAGAGACAGTACCTTCATCAAATGGCTTCTGACAGCCTTCTAGGAGATAGGGACAAAAGGACTGTGTGCTATCATAAAAATAAAGGAAAGGAATGGATATGTAAGACCACATTCTTTTAATGCAAAGATCTCCAAGCAGTATGAATTTCGATGTGAGATGCAAGATTAAATTTGAAAGGTATATAAACATCGTAAAAGACATATGTCTCTTTGAGAATGTTATTCTGTAACTTGTATGCAATTATGAGCTTTGAGGAATTTTAAAGCATAGAGTTGGATCAGGTTTTTAAGAAAAGACAACAGGAACTTGTGAAATATTTGTTTCTTAGTTTTCAAAACTGAGTTCATTTATCCATACAATGATATCGAATTTCCTTATTTCAGTTTTTTTAAGGGCCAAAACATGGTGATTTATACCTAGTTCTGGTGATGCCTTAGGAAAGATGGTGGCATATATTCACAAGGTGGCTTCCCATCACTAAAGTGAGTATTGCACCATAGATCAATGGACTTCTTCCTTCCAAATTCTTCTTCAATAACCACAGATGTTTCAAAGGTGTATTCTGGATGTCAGGGTAAAGTTTATGAGCATAATGTACTAGCATTTGCTTTTGCTAAATGAATCCAACTGGTCCAGATATAAGTCACACCTTAGACTATTTAGTTCCAGGATTTGGTGAATAATCAAATTCACTTTGTATCAAATTTCAGGGACCCATCTGTTCAAATCAGCTCTAATGTAAACAACTCTTGCAATCTCTTTGAAAAGCAAAATACCAACAAGTACAGTCTCACCACTTTTATTTTTATTGTGGTTGCCTTAACTAATTCCTTCTTTCTTCACTAGTTGGGCTAAGGCTAACAGAAGTAGCTACACTCTACCGTTCCTTCTTCTCTACATCTGTAGGCTAGTTTGGAATGGCAGAGTCCTGGAGGAATTGAGTGCAATCTCAATTACAGTGTGTCTAAAATTTATTTGAAACAAGACAATATCAATTGGAGGAAAAAAAACAAGGAAAGAAAAAGAAAATCAGTAATTTTTATCTAAAATATTTTAATGTACTCAGTATGATTCAAAATATAAGGAAATATGACAACCAAGATTTATTAGTAAGTGAAGGAGAATGTTACAAATCCAATAACTAGAGTTTATTTCCTAGAACACATGAAGGAAGGTTACAACTTACTTTGCCAAGTTGTTATCTGGCCACCAAAGGCACTTTATGATATGAATATTCCCCTCCTCTTCAACAGCAAAATAAATGTGCATACATTATATATATATTAAGAGGAATTTTAATAAAGACATTAGGGAGGCAATGGTATGACTCAGCACTTAAAAATCCTTGCAAAGCAAAACTGATAGTGTGGGTTTAAACCTGAGAACCTCCCTGCTGGGAAACCCCTTTAGGCAAGTGGAGCAAAGAAGCAATGGAAATTTCTTCTGGGAAGCTCTCATAGCAGAGTGGAGCAGAGCCCAGCTGTAATGGCTCCCTTTCAGAGAGGAGCAGGATTGCCACATCCTTCGGGGAGACCATCTCACCAGAATACAGCTTCAGATATAGCCTGACTTTGTGACTGTCAGGATTACTTTCTCCTCACAGTTTTAGTTATCCAGGATACTTTTCCTTTACAGCTACAGGTATAATCTGAGTTCCAACAACCAGTGCACCTTTCTCTTCTGAACTGTAGGTATCAAGAATACCTTCCCTCCATAACCTCAGGTATAGCCTGACTTTGCTACAGTCAGGATACCTTTCTCCTCAGCTGTAGGTATCGATGATACCTTCCTTTCACACCTCTTGTATTGTCAGAGTTCCGTTCTTATCCAAGCTGTAGACATTCAGAATACCTTCATTTTACAGCTATATGTATTGCCTGACTTCTGATGGTCAGAGTACCATTCCCTCCAGAGCTGTAAAATTTGCAATATGAATTTAAATGATAATGTGACCATTTTAGATTTTACACATCTCTTCATTTAGATAAAATAACTAATTCAGGTTTAAAACTTTATGTATTTGCATTAGTTCCTTTTCTATTTTTGTGATATAATGTCTATGTCAACTTATAAAAGAGTTTATTTCGATCCTTGGTTCCAGAGGGATGCAGGATCACCATGAAAGTGGCATGGCAGCAAGTGTTAGGCATGGCAGTTAAAGCAGGAGGTTAAGAACCCACATCTCTTTTTTTATTGACTTTTATTGAGCTCTACATTTTTCTGCTATAATTTATAGAATGTGATCTCCATCATCTAAGTGCTCCAATTTTCATTTAAATATCGGGCTGTGTGTGATCATAATTTTCAAGTAAGTGTATCTGTGAAATGGTGGTGGATCATTGTTTCACTTGTATTTTCATATTTTACCAAGTTCCTTTGAGATTATGTTTGTTTGTTATTCAGCCTGGCTTGGATGTCAGTAATGATTCTGGGACACAGTCGACATCATGATCCCTATATATTTGCCTCCTGAGTAAAAGTCCAAGGGTGGATGATGTACTACAATTTGTGCTGTTTTGTCAACACAATTTAACAATGTTAATGTTAAAATGCTTAATGGAAGAAAACACAAGAAATATTAAATACCTCATGTGTGTATTCAAAGGAGTATTTTTATTTGTCTGATACAGATGTAATAAGTAGGATAATTAACAATCAACTGTGTATCTCATACCATAGCTTAATGTTCTATGTACATGTGTAAAATTTGACATTCCATGTTTTCACCTGTCCCCATTGGCCTTTCATCTTGATGTACTGCTTTCTAAAGGAATTATTTGGAGATATCAGATAATATAATGTCATTAGGTTGAGCTCAGCCTTGATGTAATGGGGAGGGCCTTGGGCCTGAATCAAAGCAATGTGCTAGGCTTTGTTGACTTGCCATGGATAGCCACACCCACTGTGAAAAGAGCAGGAGGAAGGGAGGAAGTGGGAACTGAGATTGGAAGGTAAAATGAGAAAAAAGTTTTAAAAAAAATAAATTATTAAGAGAAAAACATATGTGGAGGTGCACCACTCATATACCACACTTTTACAGGGAGAAGAAAAGCTCGAGACAGAAAAAGGAATCCCTATCAACTACTGGGTTAGTGATCTACCCAAGAGTACCCTCATACAGTAGAAACAAGGGTAAACCTGACAGCAATGTTGAAGGAAAAAAACTGAGTCCATGGTTCTTTTACAAGTACCTTTTACACTTACACACACACATACACACATACATGTGCACATATAGGAGAATGAGAGACAATATGGGATTACAGATTAGAAATGTAATTACATGATTGTCTTTTAATTTTATCTTATTTTTATTTAGCTTAATTTCTTTCTTTTTGTCTCTATAGCTTTGGAGTCTGTCCTGGAATGAGCTTTTGTAAGCCAGGCTGTCCTCAAACTCACAGAGATCTGCCTTCCTCTATCTCCCAAGTGCTAGAATTAAAGGCATGAGCCACTACCTCCCGACTTTATCATAAATTCTTTTGATTATTTGGAAATTTCATATCATTCACTTTAAGTCTGCTCATCTCTCAGTCCTCCCATATCCTCCCCTCACCCCTGCAGGGCCCTCATAAGGAAATTTAAAAACAAAAAGTCAAACCAATCCAAAGTAAAGCAAGCAACCAACCAAAAACAAGAACAAAACAAAACAAACAACAACAAAACCAAAACCAAAACATACAAACAAACAAAATACCTTTGGCACCTTCTTCCTGCCTCTCCAACACCTCTTCATCCTGGTGGCATTGGGAGCCGTGTGTCTAATAATATACACTTTTGTCTAATCAGCCTTACTGGCAAATGTTCATTGCAGAGTCACTGGTCTGTTTCTGGTACACGATCATACTGTATTCTCATCAAACCTCCTCTGGGATATCCTGTGGTCGCCCCAGTCATGGAGATCCTGAGGCTATTGTTCCACAGGACCAGACCATTCATGGGCTCCAGCAGGTCCAAGATGGTGTAGATGTTGAGATGAGCCAATCCAAAGCCCGGCTGTGGGTCTGGGTGGTAGCTTAACTAGTCAGTGTGGGGCAATGGTGCCACCTGCCTCAGTTGAGGGGGTTCCTAAACTCAGGCCATCATGGTCAATTCTCCTTTGCCTCTGGTGAGGGATAGATAGAACCATGCCTCCCAAGCGCGGGGCCCTGCTCTCCCATGCGGGTTGCGGCCATGTATTTCTCACTAGTTTATGAATATTGGTTTGCCGATATTTATGCACTACAAATTTCCTCAAATGTACCACACTTACAACACTTCGTGTTTTAAACACTTTTTGCCTTAAGAACAACGGACAAAATAAAAGTAAAATATAAAGCAACTAAAAGAAATAAAAATATGCCAATAAATTACCGAAAAAGAGCAGCAGTTTCTAGAGTGAGCCTCTTTTTTTCTTGTTTCCACTTCCTGGTCAGTGTTGAATCCTTTGACCTCCAGTTCAATTCTGTTGTCTGTGTTTTGTGTTTGAATCATCCACAGACTTCCGATTTGACAAGAAGAAGTAGAGATAAGACACACGATTTCTACTGAAAACAAGTTAGTTCAGAGAAATGCTCAGTAAAGTACACTACTAGAGAGAACCCCCACACATGTGAAAACATGGCTCTGATCTGAAAGCAACAAATAAGGTTGAATAATTGAGGAAATTGTGTTTCTTCTGAAAGTCACTAATGATATGTGTCAGAGCCTCCCTGATCAATATATTAGTAAAGTGTCATAGCTGTATATAGTATGTATGAGCAAAAGTAATGTTGAAAATGCAGCTTTCAATACTTATCTAAAGAATAAAATTCATCTAAAATAGAAGACTGCTATGGTTTACTGAAAGTCTTAAATGTAATTTATCTTTTTTCTGATTTGTTTCTTTTATAAAGTTAAACTTTCAAAAATAATCTATTAAAAGTAAATAATTTCTACAATAATCATTCCTAAATAGTGTCTTATTTATTTATTTGTTCCTCATATATTTATAGTTTCCCAAAGACATACAAGAATATCCTAAATTCTTTTTTATCTAGTTGAAATAAATGTTATTTGTCATTTTTATTGATCGCCAGTGTTGCTATTGTATTATTTTCCTACTCCATGTTTTTCTATGCATTGGAAAATGCCAATTATTTTAGTCATCAATATAATCTGTTTAACTGAATCCAATATGTGAGCTACATACACATGACTATGGAACATTAAAATGTGATTAGGATGTATAAACAACTAAACGTTTATTTTTATTTAATGCTAACTGAATTCAACTTAAAGACCAACATATGCCTAATGTCTACTATCTCTATGGAGATTGCATCTCTAAAGTATGAATTTCAGTTTTTACACAGTCAGCTTCACTAAAGTGATAACTAAAGCTTTAGCATCGACACAGATGGTAGAGAAGAGTGAGTTGGCCTTCTCTATACCATGGATTAATTGATGCATTCTGAAATAAGGGATGACAAGTTTCCCTTTTATGTGAAGATTTAGAGTGAAGAACTTAACTGCCTAGGGAGGGTGTTGAGTTTTCTTGCTGAGACAAATTAATAACATGTTTTGAAGATGATTTAAGGTGGTAGGATTGACAGGCACTGTGTGAAGAAAAAAATAACTTTGTGAAACTCTACCCATTATGTTGGAATGTAGAATTGTGAGATTTATGAAGAGACCCCTGTCATTTGCCCGTGGAGATGATACTAGACCCCTGAGTTTAGAAAAGCTAATTTTTCTTTATCACCTTATACTCTGCTGGTGAGGTACAATTAACATCTCCTGGAATGTAGGAGGATTTTTAAGAGCAGGTTTAGAGGAATTTAAATAACACGTTTTAATTATCTTTCTGTCTTTGGACAAGTTGTTCTTAGAGAACTAGAGTCATAAGTTGGGGAGAGAAAGCAAATGGAATTGTTACACATGCTCCCCTTAAATCATTTGGTCATCCTCTCCCTGCTCTCTTCCACATCTGCATCCCCCCATATGGTGGTGAAGAAATAGACACAATACTCAGTTTAAGAACCCTGCATCCCTTGAGCAGTTGCTGGTCCTTTAATTTACCATGTGCTTAAGTTATCTTTTGGTTTTACAAGTTAGTCACTCGCTGGAATTTCATGATTAGAATTCTATGCAGTTTTGTTTATTTTTGTTGATGTATTGCTTTGTTTCTACATCATCCCGGATCTTCCAGAACAGCACACCAAATAAAGACTCAGTTATATCCACTACTTAAATTACAGTTCTCTCTGTGTCCCAACATTTTAACGTAAATACAGGAAACAACATAAGTGAAACAATTTCTACATGGGACATGGTTACAAAATCAATAGCACTTCTATTGCCAAGCAGATTCTTTAAACATTAATGAAGAATGGATTAGTTGCTAAAATGAGAGAATTTTAAGCCTCTATCAACAGTAACTCCAGGACCTTTACAATATTTCTTAGAAACTTTTAAGCTTCTATAATGCTGCGTGGTTCTTCATTGTCCCATGGTTTAAAATGAAGGGCATTTAAATAATTTCAAAGGAAAAGCCTGTCTTTTCATCACCGGATACTTTTACTCAATACAGTGAAAACTCAGAGACATTTTCTTAGACACTTCTTTTCAATAGAGATTATTTACAAGGAAATTAAATTGCACTTTGAGTGAATGGAAGGTCAGTGACTCTTTCTCTCTCTTACTCCCTGATTTCATCTGCCATTGTCCTTAAAGTACTTCAGCGAGTTCCACAAAACAATGAAAGTGTACACACGCTAAACGATGAACTAATTCCATGAAGAACTGTTTGTGCCCACACAACCTTAAAATGAGTTTAGTAGTGTAAACAAAAGTAGCCTAAAACTCTAGTATGTGTATAATGCTCTATTTTTAAAATTTAGATGTAATTTTTTTTTAAATTTGTATCTGGCAAAGTTCAGATACCTATATTTAAGGATATATCAAGGCAGGTTGTAACCCCCCTCTTTCAGAGAGAGAGAGAGAGGAGAAAGAAACATCATCCATTCAAATATCTTACAGTTTATTTTTATGTAGCCTGATGAGTCTAAGTATATTCCTCTTAAACTGACATTCTGATTTCCATTAATTTCTCTGATTTCCATTAATTTCTCCATGGAGCAGATATGTAAAGCATTCATTTTATAGAAGAGGTGCTCTTTCTAATTTTATATAAAAGGAAACACAAACTTTTCCAATGATAAGCCTCCTTAAATACTGACACAAATTTATTTTTAAAAAGTGCCTAATATGTCAGTTCAGGGAGGGTCTGTTTCTGATGAAATAAAGCCAGAAAAAGAGTATGATGACTATGATTTTATGTATTAAAAGTGTTTCAGTGAAAAAAAAACATTTATACATAAGAATAAGGAGAGGATCTGAGTCCTTCAGGTATCTAGAAAGAGTGTTCTAGGAAATATAGAGGAAGAACAAAGGTCCAGAAGTGAGGCATGTCTGGCATTTATTCAGAACAGCAAGGCAGCTGAAGTGACTGGAATGAAACTGATCTAAGAAGATTAGATTAGCCATTGAGGTCAGGGAAATGAATGGATTCCTCCTCGTGTTTATAGAGATGTTGGCTTTTACTCTGGGTCAAATGAGAAGATACAAGTGCATGCTGAGCTGAGTAATCCATAAACTGACTTCCGTTCTAACAAGTGCAACAGGTCTGTGTGCTGTGCTAGTAATAGACTGTTAGAGAATTTAGCAGAGATTGTAGCAACAAGTTCTAACATTAGATAAAAGATGTTTGAGTTCATATCATAGCTTGTAAGAAGGGATCTCAGAAGGAGACTCTGGATCTAATTTGAAAATACAGAGATTTAAATAGCAGATATATTTAATATGGAATCATATAAAAGGAGTCAGCCTAAAATTTTCCTAATTTGTTATTCATGTGATGTTTCTCTTATGGCATAATAGATATAGTAAGTAGGAAGTCAGATATCCTAATCTTAATTTCTGGTTGAACATTAAAGCTTTAGACTCACTATCATGGCTTTAACTGACCTGATATTAAAACAATTTTTAAAATGTTATTATAGTGAGAATGTATAGTCATTTTTCTTGACATGATTTTCTTAAATGATGCAGTGTCACACATAACATTTACTTTACATTAATTTTTTAAAGTAACCTGGAAATGGTTTGAAGCATTCAGTAGATTATACATTGGATTTGAAAATACTGTGCAATCTTACATAAATAATTTAATATGTTATTCATCAACAGAGAATATTGGAGTCACTCCTACATGGATGATGGCTGATGATGCCACAATTAAATGGAGTTGTGCAAATTGCATTCCATAACTATAAAGCACTGTACTGGCTGACTCATTCAAGAAGAAAGCATACTGAATAAGTCAGGACTGCAAGATATTTATTGAGAGTCAGGTGGTTGCAGAAGCAAGGATTATATTCTTAGAAAACCTAAGGCATACAAAAGGGCATTGGCTTAAGTAGTTGCAAACATTGTGCGCCTCACCATGTCCTGTCAAACCTGTGAAACTTGTGGCCAATGTTCCACTATTTTCATAATCAGAGTGTTGCACTGAATAGGAATGGTCAATCATAGTAATCAAAAAATAATAATAATAATCACTTCCTTTTTATTAGAAAAGATTATCAGTAAACACCAACTACAATGCAAGGGTTGAATGCTCTAAGAAGCTATGTTCACATAACATATTTTCACTTCCTTATAAATAATTTGAAACACCAAATCATTAAAATGATTAAAACACTTGTAATTATTTATAAATCTATCATCTAACAATTCAATTCATGATTCTCTTAATTTCATTAGAAACAAGAAACTGGAAAAAAAAAACAGCAACAACTCTGTATTCAAGTTTTCCCCAAATTTATTACCATAGAATTTATTCTCATAATATTTCATTTAATTTAAAAATGATAATTAAGCCTATTAATGCTTTTATTTTAAGATATCATGTTAAAACTTTGAGTTCCTGGAATTCAGTTGAAGAGGAGGAAGGAATATATGAGCAAGGACGATCAAGGTCATGAAGGGGAAAACCATCAAGATAGTTGAATAGAGATAGTAGGAGCTCACTGACTCTGAACTGACAGTTGGGGAACTTGCATGGGACTGAACCAGGCCCTCTGAATGTGGGTGACAGATATTTTTCTTGATCCGTTGTGGGGAGCTCTTGATAGTAGTACCAGGACTTGTCCTGGGTGCATGAATTGTCTTTCTGGAGCCCATTTCCTATGATAGGATACATTGCTCAGGGTTGATACACGGAGGAGGGTCTTGGTTCTGACTCAACTTGGTATGCCAGACTTTGTTGAATCCCCAAGGGAGGCCTTACCACCTCTGAGGAGTAGATGGCATGGGGGTGGGGGCAGAAAGGCAGGGAGATGGGATGATGGGAGAAGGGGAGGGTGGGGGAACTGGGGTTGGTTTGTAAAATGCAAAAAAAAAATAAAACAACAAAAAAACTTTGTCATCAGCATTAAGTACAAAATTCTAAGCCTTTTCATCTTAACTATGATGTTGATAATATAAAAATTTTGATATGTTAATGTTAAATATATTTTAATTAAATCTGAACAGCTATAAATTTAGTTAATTCAAATTATAAAATATATATCATAGAGTATAAAGAGAAAATCAAGTACTCATATCCAATTCAAGTGTCCAACTAGTATCTATGTTTTAAGTAAATGTTTAATTTTTTTCATTTCAAATAATACTATAAATGTGTGTCCTTGTGACATTCATTTTGAACTTTAGTGGTATAATAATCATGTAACAATTTCTTGCCATATGTTTATTCCACATATACATATATATGTGAGTTCAAGGCCAGCCTGGTCTACAAGCTCTAGTTCCAGGACAGGCACCAAAGCCACAGAGAAACCCTGTCTCAAAAAACAAAAAACAAACAAAAAGAATGCTGTACATGGGTAAGTTCTGCATTTGGAAATGGAACAAAGTATTTTGTATCAATTAAAGACAACAACACAGTTCTCATGTATCTTTAAAGAACAATAAGTAATGTGAAAGTAAACAGTGTTTGAAAAGAGAAAATTACATTTCAAGAAAAGACATCTAGTATAATATAAAATAAATAGTAACTTCTTTTTGTCTTGTCATTTAAAGACAAATTTCAGTTTAAAATTCTTAAGTGATTCAAGTAGACAGAAAACATCTGTGAACACATCTGCCTCTCACCCAATTTATATGTAAATATTGCTACTATCTTCCTGTTTATTTTGTGTAGTTTTTCTCCTCACAGTTTAACATAAGTTCTGACACAATACTATCTATCTTATTGGATTTGATCTAGCATTAATTTCAACTAATACAAGCAAAAGGAGATAAAATCTTTAGCAACTATTAAACTAAGTAATTGTACATTTTACATATGCAATGCTAGTAAGGGCTGACTTTATATAATACTAACACACTTTCAAGCTGTTCTATGGTGGTAAAAGTCATTAACTTTGTTCTGGTTGTTATAATGGCCTTTTGAAAAAAAATGTAATTTCCATTCAAAAAATTGTAAATTATGACGTATTAGTGTCCTATTTTTTCCTAGAAGTGTTTGATAGACCCAAGAATTCTTTCTTCCAGAAGAAAATCAAGCATTTCAGAGAATATTGTATTAGAAACCTTGAATATTTAGTCTGGTCACACTAGTGAAAGCTTCTTTTTCATTATTCAATCTTTACATAACTATTTACACTTAAAGTCAGTAACACAATTATATAAACATCAACAGATTCTACCATTTTTAATCATACCATATTGTTCTTTCCAGTATAGATAGTTTATATCTATATTTTATTGTTGTTGTTAATTGCAGTCTTGACTACCCTGGCTTTGCCTCTTTGTAACTCCATATCACAATTACCAGAAAAACTTAAGCATATATTACAAGTCCTCCAGTGAACTAACTGAAGTATCACCAGTGGATTATAAGAGTATTCATCTTCTTAAAATCCTCCTAACAGTGAGAAAATAATAAATAGAATATATTTTATAGTCTTTTACTATTTCTCCTTATTACTAATAGGTACACTGGTTAAGTGATGTTAACACAACATATTGTTTTATCAGTCACTATCTGTGTGCTAGATTGTTTCATTTCAACTTGATACAAGCTAGAGTTATCCAAAAGGAGGGAACCTCAAGTAAGAAAACTACATAAGCTCCTGCTGTTAGTGAATTTTGTAAATTAGTGATTGATGTGGGAGGACCCAGCCCATTGTAGGTGGTGCCATCCTTAGATTTGTGGTCCTGGGTTGTATAAGAAAGTAGGCTGAGGAAGCCAGTAAGCAGCACCCTCCATGGCCACTGTATCACATCAGCTCATGAACCCAGCCAACTGCCTTGTTTGAATTCCTGTCCTGACTTCCTTCAATGATGAACAGCAATACAGAAGTGGAAGCGAAACAAAGCCTTTCGTCGCCACTGGATTTTTGGTCATGCTGTTTCAAGACAGCAATAGAGACCCAAACTAAGACAAACTTACAACTTATATTTTTGCTGAATATTTTGAAACAAAAATTTTAACTTTTATTTTACGTATGTGAGTTTTTGCCTACATGTATGTCTGTGTACTGCACCCATTACAGTATCAGAGAAGGGCAGAGAGAGGATTTGATTCATTCACTAAAATTGGAGTTAGACATCATGGAAAGATACTATATGGGTGCTGGGATTTGAATCTAAGACTCTGGAAGTGTAACCACTGCTCTTAACTATTGAGCCATCTCCCCATCCTCATGGCTTCTTATTTTTTTGAGTTTCTGGTGTTTCTTTCATGTTACTGTACATGGCAATTCTATTCTTATTAATAATTAGTTATTTTAAGAATAGTGCTCGGGAACGTGATGAAAATTGATTGCATTCAAAGAGAATTGTCAGGAAAATCATAGCTACAAACACCATCACCATCTTACCCATCAGCATTTTCTTAATGGAGTATAATTTTATAAAATACAAGGCCTAACTTTGTACACATAATACTGACTTAATTAGGTGTTGAACATATTTTTTTGTGCATGTACATTTTCATTTACTGGTTCATTTTATTCTCTTCTTCTGAATGGTCCTATTCTCTAACATGCTTCAAAAACATTCAGTTCTCTACACACATTTCTAGGTCTTATTGTTTGCAAGGTTACTTTGATCACAAAGACCTTGAGCATTCCTTTCATGAAAATATAAGCTAAACAAAGTCTGAATTGTCATGACGTGAGGTGTTCTGCATAGATGCATGAATAGCATGTTTTATCTTTATTCATGTGAATAAAATCTACTTACTAGATGTTTCATTGGCTGGAAAGATTGAATAGGTGAGTAAAGGGCTTATCACACAAACATGGAGATCTCACTTTTAATCCTCAGCAATGACACACATCTATAGCTCCATGGAGACAGATGGATCTCAGGGATGGATATCTACTCTGCCTGAGAAACACAAGGTAGAAAGCAATGGAGGAAGACAATGTCCACCCATGGAATCCACACATAATACCCCGGGATGAGCAGCCACACACTACCTCTCAACCCAGACACTGGAAGGAAAACAAAGAAAATATTTCAGATAACTGTCAAATTTTAGTCACGGAACATTTTATTTCATGGTATTCATATGTAATAAAAGTCAGTTTTCCAAGTTTTTCCCTCAATTAATTTAGTCAAATTAAATAACAGCATTTGTTATCATTAATTTTGTGTTTGTTCTATAGAATATATGGAACATCATCATAATTCTGACTTGAAGGGATTCTTAGAGCCTGTCTGAACAACTGATGATTTTATAAGTATGAAAACTAAGTATAATATATTTTCATTGACTTTAAAAATGATATTCAGCCTTTGTCCCACGGAGCCGAGCAGAGAGGAGCTGGCAACCCTCAGTAGGCCTGCTTTTGGGACCGGGATCCTCGCCCAACCAGCTTCCGCGGATTCATCTGGACCCTGTCCCGGCTGCACCTGAGCTCGGCCCACCCGGGCTGAGGCCTTGGGGGAAGGACGAGTCCCCTGCTACGGGGCTTCCTTTGTCCCACGGAGCCGAGCAGAGAGGAGAGGGCAACCCTCAGTAGGCCTGCCTTTGGGTCCGGGAACCTCGCCCAACCAGCCTCTGCGGATT
>PVIU01014364.1:0-52301 GCA_004026605.1 Ondatra zibethicus
AGCCCTAGCCCCAACCTGGGTGTCCTCATGTGCCCACAAGTACAGTAACAGCACAGACAGGCTGGTGGTGGCTGCTGGCTGAGCCCTCTGCTGACAGGTGCCAGAGCCGCGTATCACATGAGTCCTCTAAAAATAGGGCTGAGAAAGGAAGGGTCTCACGTCCAGCCCTCTAGGTGGCCTATAATAAGACGTTCACCTTGTGAACGCTCATTGTCAACAGGATTTCAACACCATAACCCCCATGTCCACACTGACAGCTGCATTAAGCTCCTTGAGAAATCAGTTAGTTACTTTGATCAGAATAATACATTTGAGCTATCTCAGGGAGCTCTGACACGAAGCTTTTTCCAAAAGGAAAGGGGGAGAATAGACTCCTTTGGCTAGATGAGAGCTGTCTCTTTCAACAACGCCAGACAACTTGCCCTGTCTCCTCCTTGTGAGTCTTTGTTAGTTGTGACTTTTCAATTATTTGGAACACTCCTAGAAACATGAGGATTTTAGTCTGTCCTTGAGAAAAGAAAGCACCGGACCCTTCCTGCATCCCATTTTCATGATGAAAGAGGAATACTCTTCTACAGGAGTCAATTTGTTGGGATGAACTCCAAAATCAGAGTCATTCAGTGAGAGATTATGTTTCCCACCTGGTCTGGAGTGAGCGGCTCACACCAGTGTGTTCAGGGAATACATGAATGTCAGTATTAAAAGTGTTGCCCTAATCATTGCAAAAGACTTCAGCATGCCTTAATCTTATAAAAGAGCGGATAATAACTTTTTCTCAAAAGGGCCTTTTTGTTTTGTGTATGTAGTGGTGGTGGTGGTGTTCATTTTATCTAGCTCTTTGGTGTGTGTATGTGTATGATATCTGTATGTGTGATGTGTGTGTGTGTGATGTATATATATGATATATATAAAATCACACACACGTGTGTGTGTGTGTGTGTGTGAGTGTGTATGTCTGTGGGTAGTATGGGTCTGTAGTGTATATGTGCTGTGTGTGTTGTGTGTGAGTATATGTGTGCGTGTGTGTCCAGGTACATGTGTAATCATTTGCATAAAGATAACAGAGGACAATTTAGTGTCATTACTCAGGTCCATCTTGTTTGTTTTTTTAGGCAAGATCTCTCATTAATTAGGAAAGGCTGCCTCACTTTCAGGCCACAGGTATCTGCCTGTTCCCCCCACCCCCAGTCCTCTGATTATAAGTGTATACCACTGCTCCTGGCATGTTAAAATGGCTTCTGGGGATTAAATTCAGGTCTTCATGCTTTTGAAGCAAGCACCTTATGGATTGAGATATCTCCTCAGCCTTAGATTTGAATTTTTTAAAGATAGGATGTTGTGATGATGCCTAGGGTTGCCAAGAACTACCTGGCTCAAGTGATCCTCCTGCTGTAGCCTCTCTGGTGGCTGGAACTACAGGAGTGCAAAGGAAATACTGCTTTGCAATATGGGTTTTCCCAAGGGACAAGGCATCTTGACAATCAACTACGAACAATTTACACAGGCGTGGA
The DNA here is from genome assembly GCA_004026605.1 of Ondatra zibethicus. Lineage (NCBI taxonomy): Eukaryota > Metazoa > Chordata > Mammalia > Rodentia > Cricetidae > Ondatra > Ondatra zibethicus. The sequence goes on from PVIU01014364.1 coordinate 1,512, forward strand.
AGTTACTGGAACTGCTGAAGAGGGATGGTTTTAGACTACAATACAGATGGTAGGCTGTAAAAAACTTGCTCAACACTTTACATCACTTTTGAACTCTATTTTATTTAAATTCTGCATTTTAGTGATTATTGTAGAGTGTCTTATTGTTCTGTTCTTAGCTGTTATATAACTTTATGCTTCACTCCCCACCCCACCCCTCCAAAAAACCTGAATGTATGAGTTCCTTAAAAGAAGTCACTACACAGTCAGCCTTTGGTACCTTTGCAGGGTCTCTGGTAGATTTTTCTGGTTATGTTGGCAAGTGTTGGCTGTGTATGTTGGATGTAGGCACGTGTACCCACTCCTGACCTTGCTAGGAGCCTTCCCTACTCTTCTGCTGGGTCACACACAGCTCCACCCCTCCCCCCAGTAAGATATAACTGGCAGGCAGAGCCTGGGATCTGTCTCTACCCCATACTGTCCCTGACCTGTGCCTCCAGACTTTCCACTTTACCTTCCAAGTCACAGTCAGTTCCTGCAGAAGGGACTTTCCCCTGACTGGGTGCAAGTGGACCTGGGCCCACATTCTTGGATGCCACACTTAATATGCAGCCATCTGCACACAGAATGCAGGTGTCTGGAACATCTGGACTGACTGTGACTCAAACCCCCTGGATCATGTGCCCAGTCCTCTCCTGTGGCCTCCTCATGGGGACAGGCCAGTGAAGCAGAGCTATTTTTGACTGGCAGATTGTCAAGAGGGCTCTGCACATATGTCCCAAGTAGCCTACACTCACTGTTCTCCTTGCCAACGCTGAGTAGGGTGATTGAGAGCCAAACGAAGAGCAGGGGAGGGCATGGATGACATGCTATAGGTTAGGAACTGGGACTGACTGTTGCTGAACCTGATACCAGCTCTGGGTGTCCTCAGAACACTCTCTGTGGGTCTCGTGCCCGTGTGACATGGAATAGGACAACTAAATACCTTGAACAACTTCTTTAGAAAACATAGAAGATAGCTCAGAGGATATTAAACTGAACAAGAGGATATTAAAATAATGACAAAAGACGCATCCAACACACAGGGGATCTGGTTTGAGGAGGAGAATACTTATTAGCTATTCCATTCTTGTGATTATTGGAATGTTATATGTCGGGGTCCGGTGCTAACCTGGACCATAAATTATTTCTCTTGACCAGACCCCAGCATAAACTCTGTCTGGACCGGTGTGGAGGCACGGGAATAAAGACACAACTCACATGGCTTTATTGGGAGGGAGATTCTCAGTGGTCCCTCATGAAGTCCTGAGTTCACATCCTGAAGAATTCCTCTTGTTTATTCTCCAAACAGCTTTTATATCAAAACATAAACTGAGTGGGAAATACACCAGCATTCTGTCTCCTAGGTTACCAGGTGAATGGCATTTTGTCACGTCCACATCTACCTGTCTGATGTGTATGCTAGCTGTCACGTAGGCTTGAATCAGCATCTCTGTCAGGCATCCTCCAAATTACAAAGAAAGGAGCAACAACATCCTGACTTTTTGTTAGGGCAGTGACAGCCTGTCTGCAGGGCTATGTGACCACCTCAGGTGGGGCCTATGGCTTCAGGGCCTGGCTGCCATACCATATATAAATATGGGCCTACAGTTATAGAAAATTGCATTTGTATCATGGCAGTGAATCAATAATCCTGAGATATAGAAAGATTGCTCTTGTTTTATAGAAATTGACATAGAAAGGAGAAGTCACCTCTCGGGGCTAACGAGAATGTTCTCAGCAGGGACAGTGCCAGCCCCAACAGAGGAAGCAGTACGACTTTTCCAGTTGTTTTGTTTTGCTCTGTGAAAGTTTGAATGTATTTATAATTTAATCAGCCTGAGTTATTGCTCATTGTAACTGTTTTTCTCAGGGGCTGGGGAGGTAGTTGTGAAGTGCCTGCCACACCAGCTTGAAGATTTGAGTTTGGTCCTTAAAACTCACATAAAAACCCAGGAGTGTGCAGTGACTTGTGCTGGTAGAGACAGGTAGACTCTGTCCCACTGACCGGGAACCATCTAGCCTACTTAGTGAGCTTCAGGCCAGGGAGAGGCTGTCTCAAAAAGGAGGTGGATGGTGCCTGAGGGATGACTCCCGAGGTTGTTCTTTGTTCTCCACATGCATGCACAGCTACACATACAGAATACACACATTTATACTGAAAGACCCCAACCGATTTTTCATAAGGAACTGGATGAGTTGGGTAATGGAAAACTACAAAGCATGGTAAATAGGTTTTGACTGTTGCACTCAAGCAGATTCTTCCTTCCCCCCCAACCCCCAAAGGGCAGGAAGGCTAGCAATTATCAGAACAGGTCACAGTCTTCTAAGCAGATGATTATCAGAACCAGTCATAAAGAATGATTACCAGACTGTAAACTGAGTCATGATGGAACAGGCAGGATATGATTACCAGACTGTAAACTGAGTCACGATGGAACAGGCAGGATGTCACTTATTCGAGGTTTTTCTGGGAATAGGCTGAACTATGCTAATTTCATTCCGGGTTGAACTCCAGTTTAAATGTCTAGACCAATCCCAATTGTACCCGTACCCCATATTATAATTCATGTAAAACTTGTGATTTTCTCTATAAAAGCTTGCTTGCCTGGATGCTTAGCTATCCCAAAGCTAGGCACCTGCTTGCGCAACCATGAAATAAACCTTGTGCTTTTGCATCTGACGGCCTGGTTATTGAGCCTGGGGGCTCCTCGGCGACAAGACCACTTTGAGGGTCTTTCAATATACAGATTGCTTTCCTCCTATGGGTAAATGGAAAAATGCATTGTCTCTTCCCCTCCCCATACCTCATGATTAAGTGAGCCTGTGACTAGCTTCAAAAAAGAAAGAAGGTCTCGTGAGTGTATATGTGCTTGTGCTTGTGTTTTAGCATGTGTTCACGTATGTAAACGTGTGTGCATGCATGGGTATGTGCATGTGTGTTCGTGCATGTATGTGTGTTGTGTGTGTGTGTGTGTGTGTGTGTGTGATGTTTGCACATCTGTGAGATAGGAGGCCAGAAGAAGACCAGAAGAAGACATTGGGTGCCGTGCTCTTTGCTGTATTCATCAAGACACTCTACTGAAGATAGAGACATACAGTGTGAGCTGTATGCAATCATAAAAATCTGGGGTTTTGTTAGTTGCTGGAGTATATCTTATCTTAACTGATTAAGGGTCCTGAAAATGAATTTTAAATTTTCAGAGTGCGTTGGAATCAAACATTTTTTTTATTTGGAAGAGCCTTAGTGCGTACTTCTTTTTTCACGAAGGAGGTAGAAGGCCAGGTTCCCCAACCATTCCCTCAACTAAAGTTTGTGCAGCCCTGTGAACTTTAATGTGCATTTAGCCCAAGCAAATTGTGGGTATGATCCTGTAAGTCATTGCCAGATGTTTTCAGTGAATGTGCTGTCCAGGTGAAAATGTGCTTGGAAACCCCAGGAATGGAGAGGTTCCATAGTTTCTAAATACATTTATTTTCAACAATTAGCTGTTAAAAGAAATTCTTTGAGCTCAGTCAGCCCTTCCCTGCAATGTGGATTCAACTGTCCCTTTCTCTTCAAGTGCCACAGAGAACACACGCCCCTCCTTTTCACGCCCCCTTCTGAAGTGTTTAAACAGCACGGATGTACTAAAGCAGTTCTGCCTGTTGGGCTGTCCTCAGTTCAGACTTAATCAGACTGCCTTTCTCATTAGGAAAGGTTCAGCCTCTGTACTGTTTAAATGGTAGGTGTCCGTAAGCATACATAATATTATAGGAAACATGTCTTAATCTGTGTGCAATAAAATAACATTATTATGTTCCATGTATCTTGTTCACTAACAAATTTCACAAAACCTTAAATCCATGAACTTTAGCTCAGTTTGTTTTTCCTTCGCAACAGTATTAGCTGTAACCATTGTGTAATGGAAGTACCATCTATCAGCCATGACCATGCGTGTTTTCTGAGCTCACCATAGTCCCAGACAGAGCAAGCAGCTCCAGTGAAGGTGGTCAGCTCCAGGGAAGAAGTCCTTGAGTTCACCCACTGTACATTTGCATATGCACATTCTGTATTTGCATATGCTGCTGGCCTCCTTGTGAGGTTTCACTGCTCTGTCCTGCACACACAGTCATCTATGATTTCTTTGCCCAATTATAGGTCCACTATAGGTCTATTCCTGTAACCTGCCATTGTGTGCTAGCCTGGCACAAAGGAGCAGAAGGTTAGCTTATCCTGCTAAATGGCATCTCTGCTTCTAAATGTACACAGTCTGTTGGTGACAATCACTAATATGCTCGCCAGTTTATCTGCGCTCCCACCCCAGAAATGTTGTGTTATCATCTACCCAGCACACGTCCTGTTTGCCGTATACTCTCGGAGGAGACAGAGTGGGACTTGGCGGTGACTTGGCAGTGGCTATTTATATAGAACCCCTGAGCTCTCTGAGGTGGCATTTGTTACAATCCACAGATGTAAATGGCTTATGTTCGCTGACTCCCCCCCACTTACTCTAGGAATATTTGTTCAATTCATCTTTATCTGAAAAAGTCACTCTCCTGTTAGAAAAGATACTTGTGAATTAAGAGTTTGAGACTTGGAGTTTCTAGTAATGAATAATGAAATAAACAAATTAAAGACATGTCTCTTTTCAAGGGGCTTATGAATTTCATAAGCATATTTTTTCCAGCAAACCTGCCCACTCCTTTTCTCTGTCTTCTGTCTCTTCCCATCTCTCCACTTGCTTTCTGCTCACCTAAACTCTGAGCCATACTTCAACTATGGCTTGATCAGACTCTTTAAGGTCTGATAAAATGTGAATGAAAAGGTGAAAATATTCTCTTACTTTTCTCCTTGGTGACGGGCAGGATTCTCAGTATGCAATGGGGTATAGTCAATGTATTTGAAGTAGGTACAAAAAAAATCTTAGTGTTCCTCCCAAGAAAGGGTCTGCGGTTTTCTCTTTCTCATTCATGTCTTTAAAAGAGTCTTCTTCCTCCTAAGTTCCTTAGGCTTTAGCTGCACTGTGCTAACACGCATGTTATCCTCATTGCACTTGGGATCTCACCTCTCTTCACACGAGTTCACACTGGTTTCTTTAACTCTACAATTCTCCCTTGTCCTTTCAGCAGAGTTAAGATCCTGGCAGAGACCCTTGGAGATGCACCACTCTGGTCTCCATACCACAGGATCAGGTTAAGAGAGGACCCCCTGGCTACTGGCCTCTCAAATGCACCCTAGGGCTGAGCACAGGACTGCACCAGCCAAGCCTGACTTGCTGGGTCTAGAACCTGGGGTGGGTGCTTTCTGAGCTGGGCCGCTCCAGCCCAGCGTTACTCTCTGATACCAGCTTTTTTCTGCTCAAGAATGGCCTTAGGATTTGATTGAGACTTCCTCAAGGCTTCCTCCATGGCTGCCTTAGTGCAGTGGCTCAGGAACTCCATCCACAGGGTGACTTTGTCCCTTTTGGGTTCCTCAGGAATAATGAAGTAAGAAGCTCTGCAATGGGCTTATTAGTTCATTTCTCAGCCCTTCGTCTTTATTTTCCACCATCCCTGGGAAGAATAGGGAGACCCAGGCTAAGTGCTATTTCTGTTATTTGAGCCATCTTGCTCGTGACGAAGAAGACTTGTCCTTCTTTTTGCCCTGGAATATAATTTTTAATATCCTTTCTATCAGCCAATTCTAAAACATGGTACCTGAGGGGCCAGGGGATGGTCCAGCTGGGAAAGAGCTTGCTGTGAACCCAGCAGCTGTGTTGGGGAGGTGGAGACAGGAAGAGACATGGTTTGTGGTGATTCAGTCAAGACAAACTGGCAAGCGCCAGGTTCAGCGAGAGACCCTGTCTCAAAATATAAGGTGGAGAACATGGAGGAAGAACTGGACATTGACCTCTGGCCTCCATGTACACAGACATGAGTGAAGGCATTCATGCTCACAGGTACATGCACATGCCATCATGAGATGGGTACAGGCATGTGGACACACCATCATGAGATGAGTACACACACACAGACATGCCATCATGAGATGGGTACACGCATGTGGACACACCATCATGAGATGAGTACATGCACACAGACATGCCATCATGAGATGGGTACACATACACGGACACACCATCATGAGATGGGTACACGTACACGGACACACCATCGTGAGATGGGAAATTCACTACTCAGTCATTTCAGGGTGTCCCACCCCATGGCTGTGTAAGTTGGGGGATGGTCTTTCTTCAACCAATGTTTTGAAAAGACCCCTTCGTTTAGAGTTCTTCTGTTGGTATACAGAGAGCTTTGAACTAGAGTCACAAGTAGTTGCTAGCTGCTCAGCATGGGTGTCAGGAGCCAATACCAGCCCTCGGTAAATGCAACAAGTGAGCCATCTCTCCAGGCCCCCGGTCTAGTCTTCTGGCCTACTTGTTTTCCAGGTAAAAATAGCTCTCAAAGAAAGAAAACCAATGCGCCCTCCCTCTCGACCATCCACTTCTCAACCTGTTCTGCCTCCATCTTGTCCCAGTTTTCTCTTCCTGATGTATTTAGGAACCCATTTTTACTGTTTTCTCTGTCTGCCTGGTTTAAAGACCCAGCCTATGTCCTATGGCCATGCTGGATGGCCTTGGGAGTCAGTCCCTGGACCCCTCCATCTTGAGAGAAGAGCATACAGAGGGCCACCACAGGAGGGGTGTTTTTGGGTCACAGGCTGTCTGGGCTCTCTCCTGCCCAGTGGATGTGTTCACAGAGTGGATGGATGACCTCTTCTTATTCCTGGACACCCAGAGGGCCACTCAGCCTGTTCTCGCTTCACTGAGAAAGACAGACAAAGCACTTGATACTCGAAATGAGGATAAAAGATAAACAATGATAAAAGTAAGCACCCCTTTCCCCAGCTTAGCAAAGGCTGAAGCACATTGTATTTTAGGGCACCCCAAGTCTGATAGATGAAGGAACCTCTTCTCCTATTTCTTCTGACAGTGCAAAAAAATAAAATAAAATCACTATACTGGAGAACATTTCCTACAAGCTAGTGTGTGTGTGTGTGTGTGTGTGTGTGTGTGTGTGTGTGTGTGTGTGTGCTCGCGCGCACGAGCCCCATGATGCCGCTGGCATGTTCTCTTCTCTCAGCAGTGCTGGAGCATTGTTTCCACTCGGGTGCTGCTGGGATGCTTACATAACCATCACCTGCCAGCAAGCACTGGCGTACTCTCTAGACCCAGACAACCACACTGCCTTGACAGGCTTGATCTCACATGGGGTAACCAGGGCAGCTCTGTCAGAATAGGTCCTGGTGGGGACTGTGGGGCTTCAGGACAGGCAAGACGATGATCAGGGAGAGCCCCCAAGGAGATCGTTAATGGATTCCTACCTGCTGTTCTGGATGGACCGCTGTGCCTTCCCCTCAATCTCCTCAAATCTAAACGACGTTCATTTTCCTTTCTTTTGCTCTCAAAGGAAAGGCATTCCTATTCCAGAACAATTAGAGCAAAAAAGTCAGACTTTATCAACAGGCGACTAAGGGAAGCAAAGTACGCCCTCAGGAGTGGAGGGCAGACTGAGCTAAGGACTGAGGGCGAAGGATCTCCTCTAGCCCCTGGCCGTGTCAGTCTAGCTTACTGTTCTCTTAATCCACCCTGGGGCAGACTCCTTCCTGGAACAGGCAGAGGCTTTCTCGGAGGCTGTCCTTACCCATAATTCACACACTGGATACTAGAATGTGTACAAAGGTGTAGCCGCCCGCAAGGTTGGAAAGGGCAGCAGTGTGAGTGTGTCCTGCTTCCCGAGGGAGCAGGCAGGGAAGCCACTGCAGATGCCCGCTCAGTTGCCTCCCCAGAGCGCCGTCGTTCCTCGTATGTGGTCAGCTTGGCGCCCTCATACAAAGCTGTAAGTCGTCTTATTTTTCTTCTCCAGCACTTCGGACCTGAATGTTTGAACTCTAGCATTCATTCATTCATTCATTCAGTCAGTCAGTCAGTCAGTCATTCATACTTGTGCGTGCACGTGTCTGTGTCTGTGCAGGTGTCTGCAGAGCCCAGGAGGGCCGTAAGATTCCCTGGAATTATAGGCAGTTGTGAACCACTAAACGTGGGTACTTGGAACCAAACTCCAGTCCTGTGCCCAAGCTGTATGCACCCTTCACTGACGAGTCATTTCTCCAGCCACTACCCCTTATTTTAACTGTAATGACATCAGGCTCCTGAAGTCGCAGCAAAGCAAATGGAGCTGTTTCCTCTTGCCTCTGTGGGCCAGTCAGGTTATGCATGAACGTACGTTAGTAACTTCCACTCAGAAGCTTCTCCCATCTTCTTCCCATCTAGGAAGCACCTAGAATTAAGGCTGGGAGAATCCAGATGAGCTCTGGTCCTGGGGTCACTTCCAGTGCCGTGTCAGACAGGTTTCCTGGCATCTCCACAGTGGCAGCTTGAGCTATCCCTACAAGTGACTTTAAATCCTAGTATTCGCAGATTCTTCTGAGTCTCAACTTCAGGCTGCTGTTGCTGGAGACCATTTTGTTCTGTTCATCCTCAGGAAGCAGTAATATGTCTCACACCCAGAACAAGTCTCACTCAGTACCCATGACTCCTCCCAGCTCTCCCAGAATCCCTCAGTACCTAAGGCTCCTCCCACTTCTCCCAGCATCCCTCAGTACCCAAGGCTCTTCCCAGCATCCCTCAGCACCTTCTTTCCCTATCTGCCTCCATGTGCAAACTCACCAGTGGTAGCTGGATTCACCGTATACACACCTAACAGCCTTCCCATGCCCGTTGGATCTCTGCCCATGCATTTGTGGAAAATCTAACATAGTTTTATTTAGTGGATCATTCACAATGGGCTCTGTCTGTCACTCTTCTTGTGGGGGGATGTGTGGATTATTAGTGTGTGCATGTGTGTTAATGCATGTGCACATTTGTGCATATGGGCATGTGAAGCAGAGGTCAATCTTGATCGAGATACTGTTCAACTTGTTTTTTGAGACAATGTCTCTCATTTGGCTTAGGGTTTGTCTGTTGGGTTAGACCGGCTGGTCAGTGAGCCTCAGGGTTCTGTCTGTCTCTGCCTCTCAGGGACCTGGATTGTAAATACATGCTACCACTCGGATCTTCCTTCGCGTGGCTTCTGGAGACTGAACTCAGGACTTCACAGGTACACTGAAAGCACTGTAAGTCAGCTATCTCCCAGCTCAGAAGTAAATCCACTTTGAAGTAATAAAACCTTGCTAGAAGAAATGGACTCTGCTCTCCAACCACTGACCTAAATGTTGAAATTCAATTAAATTGGGAAAGGTCACAATTAAGATGTAATTGATTTAGTCCTCACTTTGCGTAAATGAGGTCTCTGATTGCGATGAATTGATAAGTTGTCTTCAAGGAGTTCATCAGTCCCCAGCCTGCTTGCTGCTTTGTTGCTTTGCCATATCCCTCACCTCCAAAAGCAGACATGAGCAATGTCTTGAAATGCAAAAGCTTATAGACTGAAGACTCTTCAACTATTTCCCATAATGCAGCAGACTGCTGCCCCCAATTGCTTTCCAACAGAAAGCTTATTGAATTCACAGAGGTCTGCCTGCCTCTGTCTCCCAAGTGTTGGGATTAAAGGTGTGTGCCACCACACACAACTACTCTCTTTCTTTTTTATTTTAAGGACTTTAACCTTTTTCTTTTCTCTCCCAAGCCTGCATATATTTTTAACACACTGTAAACCATTTAGAGTTTTTTTTCTTTGAATCTCTTTTTACTGTATATCTCTTTTTCTAACACACGAGTCTTTAATTTGCTAAGCAATATGGCTAGGATTAAAGCCATGGCTTTGATGGCTGGATCTAGCCCATTCCTTAGTTTCTGAGATTCCAGCCTTATGATGGAGGTACCGGCCGGAGCCATGTTTATTGCCACAACTCTATGGCGTTTCAAAGTCCGTGCCACCACCAAGAAGCATGCTGTAGGCTATTCATAAACACCATTTAAGTGTTTTGTGGCAGAGCCTCTTAAAAGGGCTACAAAGTTTTTGCAGCTAAAGCTGAGTCAGAAAACCTCTCTTAAATGAGACACATTTGCCTTGAACAAACAGAGCCCACCTGAAAAAAATGCTGCTATCAATAAGCCGTGCTTAATTCTATCCTTTCCCCAAGCTCTCTCAGGCTTTCTGTGGATGCAGTTGTCCACATGTTGGGCACCATTCATTGACTGAGTTTTCCGTCCCACCAGGTCCCTCAGCCGTTTAGTCCCAAGAAATCACACAGAGGTCTACATTAGTTATAAACTGATTGGCCCATTGGCTCAGACTTCTTATTTACTAATTCTTATAACTTACATTAGCCCATTATTCTTGTCTATGTTAGCCACGTGGCTCAGTACCTTATTCGGTGAGACAGTCACATCTTGCTTCTTCTGTGGCTGCCTCATGACTGTGGACTGCCCAGCTTCTCTTTTAATGTGGTTTCTGGGGACTGAGCCATTTAACCTTCATGTTCCAGATCACTGGAGGTTTAGCAGTGTCTACCAGCAGTCCTTTAGTTGGTCTCTCTCTAGCCATCTTGATTGATTGAAGCTCATTTTCTAAAATATGTCAGTAGGGCCCAGGGAAAGAGTGTTTCCAATGTGTGCAGATTGAGGACGGTTTCCTTTCAGTTCTTGGCCTTCTCCTCCAGCCTCTGAGCTACCCACTGCTCATCAGTTGCTTATTATCTGCTTTGTAAAGACACCAGTACTGCCGTCTTTTATTATTTCCTCCCAGCCCCAAACCTCTAAGTCTTCTTCTCCCATATTATGGCCAGAACATTCCTTGCTAGCCAGCTCCCCACTGCTGACAGGAATGTGTCTCGTCTTTACTTGAATGAGTCTTGCTGGGTCAACACTCCACAGATATGACATACTCTTTTCATATTTTGTTTATTTTAGTTTGTTTAATTTGGGGAAAGTTCTCATATTCTGTTTTTACTTTCTCTTTGAGGACCCCTTCCATAGTCTAGACCGATAGGTGTGTGAGGGGTAGGTGCTAGGTACACATTTGTGGCTGTCCATAGATTACAGAAGAGGATACCACATTCCATGGAGCTAAAGTTACACCCATATAATGCAGGTTCTGGGAACTGAATTCTGGTCCTTTGCAAGAGTCAGAAGCACAGTTAATCTGAGCCACCTCTTCAGCCCCTATAGCTTAGGGTTTCATTGTTGTCATCTTCATTGTTGTTCTTCCTCCCTTCTCCCTCTTCCTCCTCTACCTTCCTCCCCCTCCTCTTCTTCATTTTCTTTTCCAATGTTTTCAACAGTTTTATTGCATTCTATACGCTTTATGCTTTTAAACTTTCTCTTCTCTTCTTTTTTTTATCGGGCATTATTTGTTCTGTTTACTTGATCTTACATATCACCTAGAGTCAAAGTTTCCCAGAGATATTTCTTTCTTCTATTTTAAAGTCTTCCTTGATATCTTTCATCTACTTATGGCTTTGTCTGCTTATGGTTTATATGCCATTTATGCTGTCTGTTCTTAATTGCCCCTGCTGGTTTCTGAAAAGCATGGTATAGTTTTGATCTAATTCAGAGGCATCTCCATCAGTGCACTTTCACTGTCCAGAAGCACGTGACTTGTTTCTTGTTCTCTTTTTCCTGAAGTTAATTTGGATTAATATTTGACTTTGAAACTTCTTTGTGGTTTATTTTTCTGCCCATTTGTCTGTGTTCTCTTTTGCACCAGGCTGGTACTCAAGTTTTTTATCATTTTTGATCTTTCTTGAGCTCCCTCTTCTGTTGTTTTTGGGAAATGTTGTAAGGACAGGCCTCTGTTCCCCATGCCTCTGACAGCAAGTCTTGCCTGTCCTACGTTACTATCCCCTTTGGGTGACCAATTTTTATTCTGTCCCCAGAATTTTTACTAGTATTTGGTTTTGTCACTTCTGTTTGCTTATTTTGTAAGAAGGTCCTGCCATGTGGCATAGACTGGCAAACCACATGCCTTAGCCTCCCAAGTACTGGAATTACAAACAAGGCCACTGTGGACCTTAGTCCCAGCAGTCAGCCATGAGTCTGGCATGCTGTGATGGGAGGCCACCCTTGTGGGCCACTCTTGAGAGTTTACAGGAAGGAGGTGTGGTAAAGAGCAGGTTGACAGCTTGTGGCACTCATGACAGCACCAGCAACTTCTTCAACACATCCTCCTACTTCAGATTCCAGTTGCCTGACAGTTTATGACTGCTGTGGTCTGTGTAAGGGCCTCTCCCAGGCTGCTTGTTAAAGGCATTTTTCACTTTTTTTCCACCCTGTAGGACTACTGGGAAGGGACAGACCTTCAGGAGGTGGCACTTACTGAAAAGAAGGTAGGGTTTGGGATGATATCCTTGAGGAGGGTGTGGCCTCAACTCCTTCCTGTCTCTTCTGTTGTTTTCAGACTGCCATGATGCAAGCTGTGCCACTGCTCCCAGCATGAAGCTGATTACCTCAGCTGATGCTCCACATCAGGCCCCAGAATGAGAGACACTGAAAACTCCAGGTCCGAGGGTTAAAATAACCCTTTCTTTTTTATAAGCTGACTAGCTCAGGCATTCTTGTCAGACTGACAGAAAACTGACTACACTCATTAGATTATTGGATAATATTTCGTGTATGCCACCTCTTAAGTTTTTTTCTGCAAATCATGCCAAATTTCTCTTAAGTATTTCCTGGTGATTAAGATGAATTATTATGTTTAAATACCAGGAACTCAGAAAAATTCATAATGTCTGTTTTGGGGGTGGCAGTTTATGTGATACTTTTTATTTGATTTGGTATTCTCCCCTCCCGCCCCCTCCCCACTGGCCAGGGGAATAATTGGACTGATTCACCCTTCACAAGGCAATAGTTTGAACTGCTAGATTTCCAATTTTACTAATTTAAAGAGGATATTTGTTTGCTTTCGGGGGTTATTAAAGTGACTATAACAAAAGAGAGGCCCAAAAGGCAATTTAAAAAGACAGAAAAGCTAAACCACTTTAGAAGAAAATATGTCAAACACATTAACCACCTAGATTAATATTGTCAGTGGAATAAACTAATAAATTTGACTCAGACCTCTAACAGCCAGGGCAGCAAGGGAAATCATGATTATATAAGCCCAATTACTTGATAAAAGGAGACATAATTTTATTCAAAGCAGTGATTTTCATGGGGTTGTAACAAGTAGAAAGATGCAAGGGTGGAGGGGAGACTAGAGGCCCCAGATGTAGAGACCCTGTTCTTTTGTTCTCCAGCAGTTTGATCTTGAACTATTTACCTGGCACAATCCCTTCACAAATATAAAGAAAAATGATGCAGAAGTGTAAAGATCAAAGAGAAATAAACACACAAGTTATTATTGCCTAATGACATCAGACATTTTCCCGGTAGGATCCTTCCTTCATGTCGCCCACATTCTACATGAAATTCAGATATTCTTTACATGTGTCACTTATTCCTAGGTCATCATGAAAGTTGTCTCTCAAGTGCTCATCTCTCTCCCTCTCTCTCTCTCTCTCACACACATACACAGAGAGAGAGAGAGAAAGAGAGAGAGAGAGAATGGGGTGGGGCAGAATGCATTAAAATCATGTGGAGAACACTGGGCAAAACAACCCACTTCAAGCTGGGCCTAACTTTGGGACACTCAGAATTGTGGCATCTTCCTCTGACCATGACTGGTACCATGGTTACTTGCGTGCCTGATTTCTGGTGCCACAGTGGTGACAGTCAGCCCTGCCACATTGGAGACTGTGCATTGTTAATTAACCAAAGTCTTGATGGATCTAAGCAGTGCTGTGGTTTCTCAAATCTTTCATGCGTCAAAGGCAGGCAACAGCTGGATGTGGCTTTTTTTATGCTATGTCCTCAGGGTACCCAAAGTTTCATTGTTTTGGCTTCCACATCTCACAGGCATAAATAAAAACAATTTGTGTGGAATTCACTCCCCACAAAATCTGTACCTACCCCAGATTCCATGCACCCATCTTAGGGGTCTCTGAGTCAGAAGGTGAAAGTCACAACTTGCCCTATAGTTCTTACAATCATCCTTGCTGGAATCTTCTGCAATAGGAGCAGGATTATTGGGATGGGTCTGTGGGCCTGATCCTCTATTTCTGTTACATAAATAATTTTTAGAGTGATCCATTGGATCCTTGTGTATCCTCAAACCTTGAGTCTCCATATGAGGACTCAGACATTATTGGATGCCACTAATGTAACGGTCTGTCCTGTCCCTTTAAGAGACAAGCCCTGCCCACCACCTCCTCCTCTACTACATGCCCAGTGGTATGGAAAAGTCATAATTTTTGAGCTGCAGGGATTTTAAGTTTAATAATAAGAGAGACCTAGAGGCGGGATCCATGCTGTTGGTGAGCTGCCATACCACAAGCCAAAGCAGGGAGCAAAAGGCTGGAATTGAAAACAGCCGCCTCGTGGATCCAACCAATCTTGTTGGCAGCAGTAGCAGTAGCAGGGACAATTTGAGGAAACTCCTTCCATTTGCCTGTGCCCTGACAGTAGTTAGAAAGCTCTTGTAAAAGTGGAGCTGACGGGACACCGGCAGAGTGAGGGTGGGAGCTGAAGAAGTAGGGCATTAAGGCCTGGGGTTTTAGGGCCTCTAAAAGGTATCCATCCCAGGGAAAGGTTGGATTGATGGACATGGATGGCTTGCTACCTATAGCTGAAACCATGAAACAGCAACACTACAAAGCCTATAAGGGGATGTCTCCCCTCTATAGGCAGGGTGTGAATCAGCAGCGAACACCACAGGCCTTGTAGGAGAGGATCCTCTGCCTATAGATGGGGTGTTAAAGCCTGACTGGCTCTGATTTGGGGTGACTCAGAAGCCAGAGAGGCCAGAGGCTGCTCTGAGCAGCCTTTCATGGCAGGGGAAAAAAAGAAAAGAAAAGAAAAAGAAAAAAGAGATAGAAAAATCTAAGGGACCCTGGGCCCTTGATCTTGGGAGGACTGACTATTCTAGCTAAGGGAAGCAATCCAGAGATGAATGTCAGTGAAGGGCTCAACCATAGCCCTTAAGACCGTGGTTGCAGGCTCCCAACCCCCCCATTTCACTCAGGCAGATGGAATGGAGAGCTGTTGTAAAGAAACCTGGTTCTCAAGCCCAGGGTTCCAGGTGTCCTCAGCTGGCCCAGAGGGAATGTGGAGAGCCTGGCTGAGTCATGGCACCACTGTTATGGTAAAAGTCACCTGACATCAGTTAACGATGGTGGTAAGGTTGTCTTGACCTCAGTCAAAATGGCAATGGTCACATGTTGTATGTGTAATGATCTGTTCTATCCCTTTAAGAGACAAGCTATGCCCACTCCCTCCACGCTTCTGCTGAGGCAAGCTGATCTCCAGCTTCCAGTCTGAATCCCTCCCTTTTCTTTCTGTCTCTCTCCCAGAGAGGTAGCTGTTGCTGCGGCTCCTCTCCTCCCCACTTCTGTTTCTCTCTCTCTCTCCTCTCCCTCTCTCTGCCTTTCTCTCTGTTCTTCTCCCCTTCTCCCTTTTCCCCTCCATAACCCACTAAATAAATATCCAACCTCACTCTGCATGGTGTGCCTATCCCTCTCTCTCTCATTCTCTCTCTCTCTCTCTCTCTCTCCAGCCGCATGACTCCCTGTCCCAGACCAGCTGCCTTTGGAGACCTGTGGCATGGTCTCATGGTGTGCCCATCCATCTGTCTCTCCTCATGGGACTGGCTGCCCCATCGAGGTCTCTCACCCACCATGAGGCTCCCTGAGACTAGCTGCCTCTCAAGGCCCACTGCAGCTGTCCCTGTCTGGGACTAGCTGCTCTCAGGACCTGCAGCCCACTGCCTGCCACTCCTTTGGGGACCTGCGGCATGGTCTCGGGACCCGCTGCCTGCTGTAGCCACTTGGGGAGCTGCAGCATTTTACTTTTACCATAACAACTATGACTACAGCATTGAGTTAAAATGGGGTTCCATGATGCAAGAGCCAAGTGCCCAGAGTTGGGGGGAAAGGGAGAATGGAGATGGAAAGGAGGAGAAGAAGCAGGGAAGCAGAGGCCCTGGCCAAGAAGAAAGGGGCATTTCTGCAAATTCTGAGTGGTAGAAAAAAAACATTGTATAATAGTGACATTATGATCACACAATATATATGCGTTTTATTTTTTCTGCCACAGTCCTGGATTATAACTCCCTCCCTTCCCAAGGAAGCCAACTCTAATCT
Organism: Ondatra zibethicus; assembly: GCA_004026605.1. NCBI lineage: Eukaryota > Metazoa > Chordata > Mammalia > Rodentia > Cricetidae > Ondatra > Ondatra zibethicus. The sequence goes on from PVIU01014364.1 coordinate 17,668, forward strand.
CCCGCTTCCTTGGCATGGCTGTAAGGAAATCCTCTGCCTGCCTTGCCTGATAGTGCCTTTCATTCCACCAGTGCCCTTGCCTTATACACTGGAGGAAAAAGTAACACAGAGAGCCCAAGGCTGTTTTGAATAGACAAGCTGTGGTGGGCTTCCCCACCTGTCTGTTGGCAGCTACTGCCTTGCCTTGAAATCTCCATACAAATGCAAAAGAAGCATCAAAGAGCTTCCAAGAGGTCAAACAGCAGAGGTTGTTGAAGGGTTGATCACACACACCTGGGGGCATGGAAGCTTGGCAGCCTTTATCCTGTGTGCGTGTGTATGTGTGTGTGTGTGTGTGTGTGTGTGTGTGTGTGAGAGAGAGAGAGAGAGAGAGAGAGAGAGAGAGAGAGAGAGAGAGAGTTCTGTGAGCTGCTTGAGTGAACAAACCCAAACAGGGGCTTGAGAGAGCCTTATTAGAGCCACCCCACCAGAGGCACGCTTAAAACAGCTGGCAGCTGTGACTGGCATCCAGGCCTGGAGTGAACAGGTATTTCTGGGACTGAGCTCTCCGCGGGTAGGTACACAGTTTCAGAGCTGAACTGAGTCAAACAACTCCCAGCTGTCTACTGTTGTAGACTTGCTTGGTACTGCAACTGGGAAAGAACCTCACACTCTTTGGGGCCACACAAGTTCCCTAGGTTGACTGTGGTTTGACAGCAGTGGAAAAACAGGAGTGTTTGTTCAAAGGAAAAAATGTATGGGGATATGCAGTCTCTATGGCTGAGCTTCCTGTGGGGTTTCAGCTTTGTTAACTGCCATAATATATGTGCAAGCAGATCCAATTACTGATGCTAATGAGCTGGGGTATTTAAATGCAAATCACTTCTGCTTAAGTCTCTGTAGTTAAAGGAAGCATTGCATGGAGGTTAACAGTGTGGGGTTCTGAATCAGACCTGAAACTGAACTTTTTCTCAGCTACTTACTAATCTAGGGCCAGCTAATTATTTCTTTAACACTCAACTTTCTATTGGAGCTAGTAAGAATTTCTATGCATCACAGGGTGACCATGTAAAATCCAGTAACATATGTAAAATTCTTAATATATTTCATGAAAAGTTGTAAGCATTCAGAATCAGGTTTTGTTTGTTTGTTTATCTGTTTATTTTGGACAAGATCTTACTCTGTAGCTGTGGTGGTTTGAAAGAAAATGCCCCCCAAAGAGAGTGGCACTATTAGGAGGTGTGGCCTTGTGGAGGAAGTGTGTCACTGTGGGGGTGGACTTTGAGGTCTCATATATGCTCAAGCCATGTCCAGTGAGACAGACTACTTCCTGTGGCCTGCAAGTCAAGATGCAGGACTCTGAGCACCTTCTCCAGCACCATGTCTGCCTGACTGCCACCATGTTGCGCCATGGTGACAATGGACTGAACCTCTAAAACTGTAAGCGAGCCACCCTGATTAAATGTTTTCCTTTATAAGAGTTGCCATGGCCATGGTGTCTCTTTGCAGAAAAAAAAAAAAAACCCAACTAAGACAGTAGCCCAGGCTACCCTTGAATTTAAAGGATTTATCCAACCACTATCTCTCAAGTTCTGGAATGACAGGTGTAATGATTGTTCTGTCTATTTAAGAGACAAACCACACCCATCCACTGAGGCAGGCAGGTCTTCTTTCCTGTTTGCCACCTTAGTCTCTCTCTCTTTTCAGGCTCCCTTTTGGAGAGGCAGCTTTGGTCTCTTCTCTCTCTCTCGCTCTCTCTCTCTCTCTCTCTCTCTCTCTCTCTGTCTCTGTCTCTTCTCCCCTTCTCCCTTCCCTTCCATAACCACTAAATAAATATCCAACCTCACTCTGCATGGTGTGGTGTGCCTATCCGTCTGTCTCTCGCCTGCCGCCATCACATGGCTCGCTGCTGGGAATCAGCCACCTTCTGAGACCTTCTGCATGGTCTTGTGCGCTATCCCTACCTAGGACTGGCTGCTTTCAGGACCCGCTGGCCCCTGCCTACCACCACTTGGGGACCTGCAGCATTTCTGCTGCCTGCCACCACTGGGGATCCCACAGCATTTTTAATAATCCAATACAACATGTTTAGGCTTAGAATGATTATTTTAACTTCCACATTCTTACTATGTGAAAGGCAGGGCATTTACAGGGGAGGCAGGGAAAAGTGACTCCATTGCCATAATACAATGAGGAAAGCTGTAAGCACAGAATCTTTTCCAGCAGAAAATTTTATTTATTTGAATTCTTTGCTACTGAGAGATGCTGTAAGAAATGTGTGCAGGTTTGAAAGGGACTGTGGTAGTTAATATGGATAGCCAAGTTCCAGAACTGAGAATCTCCCAGGAGAACAGTTCCTGGTCTTCTCTAAATTCCTAATCTGAGTTAGTCGAAGTGGGAAGACTGGATTGTGGTAGTTAATTCAGATGGCCAACTTCCGGAATTGAGAATCTCCCAGGAGAGCAGCTTCTGGCATCCTCTAAGCTCCTAGTCAGTTAGTCCAGGTGGGAAGACTGCCTCTAAATGCAGGCAGCATCATTTCATGGGCAGAACCTCGGACTGCACAGAAGAACAGCAGTGCCTCTCTCTCTGCTTCCTGACAGGGGATAAGGTGCCACAGGCTGCCGTGCTCTCATGCTCTCTTGTGGCTGTGCCTTCTGCCCCATGACAATATATCATGCTTTCAAGCTGTGAGCCAAAATCCAGTCCTTCTTAAACTATTTTTATCTGGTATTTTGTCACAACAGCAAGAAAAATAACTAACACAGGGACTCTGGGGGAGAAACCTCAATTCTCATTTCAAAAAATCATATTTCTATGATTAGGAACTTAGAGAAAAGGGGTCCCTGCCAGGAGGGGCACTGTGGATAAGGCTGAGTTTCAAACCCAGGACAAAGGGCTGAGGCACTTACATAACATATCAAAGCGGACCTGGCCACCAGGTCCTCCCAGTAACCCTTAGTCCCTACCTGTTACTAGGGATGGCTGTGTGACTGACTCATCCTCTACCCTGAGCTCTCCAGCCCACAGCTGCCCTTTCCTGAATAATTCAGACATTTTGGTTACCCGCCCTTTTGTAGCTTTGCTGTCTTGACTAGGGCACGTGGTTCCCTTCTCTCTCCTCTCCCATTCCCTCCCAGTCTCCTCACATGGCCCAGTTCATTTGGTCATGTCCACTTTGGACTATCCCAGCTGTCCCTGCCTCTACATACACACTTTCTTTTATCTATAATAAGCTTTCCAAACCTAGGAGCATTTATTTATTTCCTTTTATTTAATCTCAGGGTCATGGGCTCATGCCCCATGTTGGGCGCTCATAAAGTGAGATGCCACAGAAGTCTCTTTATTAACAAATGAAATAGAAATAACATAATCACAAATATAGAATGAGGCACTGCTACTTCTTCATCCACCAGGGAAGGATGGGAAAACTCTGGACCAGGTCACCAAGCCAGGGCCTTAGGAAGCCTTTCATGTCCAAGACAGCATGTGCCTCCTCCCCTCCTCCTCAGTTCTTACCCAGTCTCATACCCAGAGCAGACCATGCCCATAATGCTAGTCACCCCAACAAGACTGGTTAAATGGACTGAGTTCCCACAACAAGATACTCACTAGGTGTCTTTAAGGGGTTCCATTTCCCTGGAAGATATCACAAGAGTGACTGGTGTCAGCTGTAGAAAGCATAGATAAAAAGGTAGAAGGAAGGCTCCGAAGAGCATAAAGATAGGACTTGACACATCACTATCTTGGCCTATTTGCACTTCTGGAAAAAATACCTGAGTCTAAATACTTTATATAAAGAAATTTCTTGCAGTCTTGGTGGCTAAAAGGTCAAAATTATTTATCTCATTTATATTAGTATGGCTTCACAGAATATTTTATACTCTGAAATATAAGCCAAGACCCAAATTACTTACTTTGTTCATCAAATTGCTGTCACTTTGGTCACTGGTGTTGAATGAAAAACAGAAATAAAAGGAAAGAACATGGCTGTTTCTAGGAATGGTAGGGGAGAAAGTTTATTATAGAGAAAAGGGAGAGTGTAGCTAGAGACAGGGATGTCTGTGAGAGTCCAGAGTGGACATGACCAGACTGAACTTGGCCATTGTGGAGGTTGGTAGGGGAGAGAGGGGGACCAGGTGCAGCAACCAATAGGGCAAAGACGCAAGAGATGTGGGTAGCCAAAATGTCTGGAATATATAGGGAAAAGCAGCCCAGCTCCCTGGGCTGGATAGTTCAGAGTTGGGGGCAGAATGTGCAAGCCAGAAGGACCCTATAACACATAAAGGTGGAGGGATGCTGGGAGATCCTGGCAGTCAGGTCTGCTTTGATATGTTAAATAGGCAACCCAGCCATTTGTCCGAGGGTTTGAGACTTAACAGGAGTCTCTTTCATTTGGTGCATGTTTTAATTCATTGAGACAAGACAAGCATTGAGAATCACACAGTACACTGAGAACCAAGGGAGGGGGTAAGTATATTGCAGAAAGCATCTCCCACCAAGGAGCCTCCAGGACAAGCCAGACTCTCCACATGAGCCATCTGGACAACATTCCAATGGGATGCCTCTTGTCCATCCATGTCTATTTCTGTTGCACACACAGGAAAGCCACCAAAGAGGCTTCATACTTTTCTTGACATGACAGCATATGACAGATTTATGATTAGCCAGGGTTCCACTACTGAAAAATAGTACCAGCTGCTGTTATTGCTACTTAATCCCACTGACAGCAGAGTGATGCTGAAAACAGAAGCTGATGGGAGGTGATGTGTGCAAATGTGAACTGGCTCTCACAGTTCCTGATAGTGTCAAAAGGAAGTGAGGTAGATGCCCCATGTTAGAAACTGCACAGGTGATGAGAGAGGGGTCTACCCTGCAGTGAGTGAGTTAGAACTCTCAACCATGGGCCACTGGAAGAACAAGACTGTCCTGGAGCCTGTTGCTGAGAGCCTGGGACTCCGCTTTAAGGAAAGAAGGCAGGAGAGGTTTCGATGGCCAGGTTCATAGTCAGAAAAGGCTGCACTGCTAGTTCCCAGCTGAATCATCCTGCAGTTAGAGGTAGCCCACTTGCAGCTAGCTCAGAGGAAGTTACCAAGGAGCTAGAGAGATGGCTGTGCGGGTGAAGTCCTTGCAGGGCATGAGGATCTGCATTGGATCCACAGAACCCATGGTGCATGCCTATTATCCCAGAACCAGGGAGGCAGAGACTGGCAGATTCCAGACAGCCCAGTCTCCTAGGCAAGTTCCTGGTCAATGAGAGATCTTCTCAAAAGACAAGGAGGAATGACATCCAAGATGGTACATCATTCAGTTCCTGCCAGGAGCACCATTCCTTGCCCAGTTAAGATTCTGGATACCCTTTTTTCTGCACCCATAATGGACACACACACACACACACACACACACACACACACACGCACATACACATATGTTATAGGGAGGCCGCCAGTTAGTTCCCGGCTGCTCAGTCCCAAAATAACCACACAGAAACTGTATTAATTAAATCACTGCTTGGCCCATTAGCTTTAGCTTCTTATTAGCTAACTCTTACATCTTAATTTAACCCATTTCTATTAATTATTACCAGCCACGAGGCTGTGGCTTAGCGGGTAAAGTTCCAGCGTCTGTCTCACAGGGCTACATGGCTTCTCTCTGACTCTGCCCTTCTTCCTCCCAGCATTCAGTTTAGCTTTCCCAGCCTAATTCTGTTCTACCTATCATGGGCTCAAAACAGTTTCTTTATTAACCAATGGTATTCACAGCATACAGAAGGGAATCCCACATCACACATACACACACATAGCATCAAATCAATATGCTCCTCCTTGTATTCTTTGCATTACATTGAAGTTCACTATATAAATTTCAAATTCTATTTGTATATTACTGTTTCATTCAACAAACATCTATTGTACCACTAATCTGTCTACAGAGTAATAATGCCAAAGAGATATTGGGAGAAAAGCAGTGAAAAACAAACAAAGAAGCAGAGAAAGCAGGGCAGTTCAGGAATGTGGGTCTTTGCTATGCAGCAATAGTTCAATGCAAATTAGGGTGGTTATGCTCCCTAAGTAAGAACCAAATGTCTATTTTGAAACCAGACTCCCCCTCTCCTCAGTTTCTGAAAATCAAAATCACTTGACAATGTGGCGTGTAGTGCAATACTCTCCCACTTGTGGAGGACAGTCACGCATTTCTCTGTGGAAAAACTGATATGTGTGGCTCCAGAATGGTGCCTCAAAAACACCAGGAGTTTTTAAAAGCACTTGATGCCAGCAGATCATCTTTCTAAGTCTGAAAACAGATGCTGTGTTGTAAGATCTCTCTGGCTTCAAGAACATCAGAGTGCAGATGCTGGGTCCTTCCTGCACTGCATTCTATTGCCTACTCGGGGTTCAGTTGGGATCTTCACCTCAGCCTCAGTCCTCCCTCTCCAAACCTGGACCCCCTCAGAAAGACCGCCAAAAGTCCAGGCTCCTCCCCCAAAGCTTAAGATTGCACCTACAGAGTATTTAAACTCAGGTTCCCAGACCTGCCATGTGATTTCTCCTCTTCCCTCCCCCGCCTCACCTCTGGGGGACCTGAGAAGGTTTTGCTCAAATTAAACCTGGTCCTTTACTTTTTAATTCAGCTTGATCTGGCTTATTGTGTCCATGGAGAACCACACTATTGTGGATCCTTCAGCTGTGTTATAGTGTGCACATTATAGCTCACTAGACTCTGCAGTTCAGTGAGAGATGGTTCACTTGTCATCTCATTTACCTGACACATTGTTGGCATTTAATGTATGCATTTTATAAATGAGAAAGCAAGTAGTTAGCAGAAAAGGCAGGTGAATAGAAGAACTGCAGTCTTTTCTATATATAAAGAGAGAGAATGTATAGCCAGTCTCCGTGGCTGATTATCTCCAGAATTCCTCAAACAGAAAAGGCAAGGGAAACTAAACTTGACAAAACTAGAAGAATTTTTAAGTGTTTTTTTTTTTTGTTGTTGTTGTTGTTTTTTGATCAGGCTGGGGATAGCTAAGTAGGTAAAGTATTTGTTCTGCAGGCATGAGGACCTGAGCTCATGTGCCCAACATCCATGTAAAAGACAAGGAAGTTCAGGTCTTTAATTAATGTTGGAGAGGCAGAGCCAGGAGACTGCTGGAAGCTGTCTAGTCAGCTACCCTGGCTAAAACTGTTGAGCTCAAAACAGGTGGAGAGAACTGGAGAAAGACATTCTGTGTCATTTTCTGCACTTCACACGTGTGTGCATGGGCAAGCACAATTGCACACACATGTGTACACACATACATGTACACACAAGCACACCCACATACATTTTGTCACTTTTAACACTCTCATCCATGCATTAATTAATGCATTCATTCAACAAACACCACACCACTATTCTGTACCATAAAGTAACCATAGCATGCAGATCTTAGGACAGTGTCAAACAGTGCAACCTCAAAAGAAAAGCAGAGAAATCAAAGCAGTTTCAAAGGAGAGATGGTGTGGGACAATCGTTTGTATTCTGTCAGTTATATTTTAAATAAATGCTGATTGGTCAGTAGCCAGTCAGGAAGTATAGGCAGGACAACCAGACAGGAAGTAGAGGTGGGTCAATGAGAACAGGATAATTCTGAGAAGGAGGAAGCCCATTCCTCTGCAATCCTGACCCAGCCACAGAAGAAGCAAGATGTGACTGCCCCGCTGAAAAAGGTACCGAGCCATGTGGCTAACATAGAAAATGGGTTAATATAAGTTATAAGAGCTAATAAGAAGCCTGAGCTAATGGGCCAATCTGTTTATAGTCAATGTAGACCTCTGTGTGATTTCTTTGGGACTTAACAATTGTGGGAACCGGGCAGGACAGAAACCCCAGCAACAGAGAGAGAATGGGTTTTCAGTCATGGCAAAGGCTCAGCAAAAATTACGGTATTTACTCTTCTCACATATGAAGACTAATGACTATTTTTAATTCTTCATATGGAAGAAACATGTCACCATTTCATTGGTAATCTCTACATCATTGACCTAGGCAAAACGAAATATTTTGGTAGCCACTTTACAGGCACTGGCTGTTTCTAAAATAGGATGGCATGTTGAATTTCACTTCAAATATTGAGAAATCAGGACCCCTAACCTCAGGGATTGGTGAGGAAAGCTGAAATGGTTGCATATTTAAAGGTGGAGAAGTGAGAGCCAGCTTTGTACAGGACAGGAGGGCTGCTCCCTGGATGTGCAGAAGGACTGAGATGGCCAGGAGTCTTGGGTTCTGTGTTCCCAGTGAGGGGGCTCTTAGGACGATCCACAGAGCCACCAAAAGTCAGTATTGCAGATGGCTGCCACAGCGAAGCCAGTTGGTCCTTACACAGCTTTCTGCAATGTGGGTTTTGTGTTTATAAGCCTCTGACTAATGTAATTTGGTGCCTCAAGCCTCCTGCATCAGCCCCTCCTCCATTTGTCTACAGCAGCAGTAGCTGAGCAGCGTCTTCTATTCAGCCCCATCCAAACACCTCCCATTGGATTTTATATTTTAAAACCCTAAAGGATTCTGGGAAATATCCTTTAAAGACTCTAAGCCCCACAGGCCCTTCAAAGGGGGTTAAGGGTAAAAGAACAATGCTTTTAATGAAGCATTAAAAAAGAAAAATAACCATTTTCTTTCTTTACCCAAACATTGTGTCTTCCGGGATCCCTGGGAGTAAAGCAGGAAGAGTAAATTTTCATTTTTCCCCACAGGTGGTGCTTTGTTTGGTGTTATAACATTTTTAAAAGTGACTTGAAAAGTCAAAGTGACCATATGAAGATAATTAGAGCAAAATGTTCTCCTGGAGAAATGGTTCTGTGGAACTGAAGTGAATTAGGCCCCAGATTTCAGCTAACTTGTACAGGAGAAATGGCTAGCTTATTAGACACAGTTCTCGGAGCTACCTGAATGTGTGGGGCTGCTTCTTTTTTTTTTTCTTTTTCTTTTTTTGTTTGTTTTTTTCTGGTTTTTCTGAAACAGGGTTTCTTTTTAGCTTTGGAGCCTGTCCTGGAACTAGCTCTTGTAGACCAGCCTGGCCTCAAACTCACAGAGATCTGCCTGCCTCTGCCTCCCGAGTGCTGGGATTAAAGGCGTGCACCATCACCGACTGACTGCGTGGCTGCTTCTTATATTTGGGTGCTCTGAGTGAACTTTAAAACAGTGTGACTTTATTCAGTTCATGCACCTTGAGGTCTTGGATTTCTGGTACAATTTTAGAAAAAAATTCACAGGAGCAGTAAGAGATGGTAATTAATAATCAAACATACTTCATCTAATCTGAGCAAATTCACCTCTTATTGAGGGCATAAATGGATATTCCTATTAAAATATTTCAGTCTCTGCCTCTGAGCATAAAGTTCCTAAAACCCTTAGAAGCTCCAAAGCAATAAGAACGTGGTTTTTACATTATTGAAATCGCTTTTGATTGCTGGATCATAAATAGCTCCTGGAGGGAAGCTGGTCCCCAGGTAACTTCCAGCCCCCCCCCCAGCTCCAGCCTCTAAAGAGGGCAGAGGCTGAAGATTGGTGATTTAGTGTCATAAGAACCGGAGGCGGTCAGGTTTGGATATGCTTCTGGGTGGCTGAACAGGGTGGAGACTCCTGGGGGTGGCTGGTCTACAGAGGGGATGGAAGTTCACCTCTCCCACAACGCCTTGGCCTACGCAACCCCTCCATCCGGCCCTCGGTCTGCATCCCATCCTTAACAGAAAATTAGTAAATATAAGCAAAATATTGTCCCTGGTTCTAGCATATCAGAGATGACAGGAGCTTGTCAGAAACTATGTGGTCAGTCGGAAGGCCAGGCTAACTCTGTGATCGTCCTTGTCTTCAGAAGTGACATGGTCTGGTGGGGCAGAGCCACCAGCTGGTGACCTGGAACACTGTCTCTAAGTTGATACGCAGTTGGATTCAAGGTCACCCAGTCGGTGTCAAAGGCAGATTTTATTGGACAGTAGAATATTTGGGGGGGGGATCGCCACATATGTTGTGGAAGGGTCAAGCAACGGATGTGAAAGTCCAGTAGGCGCAACGGAGTCGGCACCCTTCCTCTGTCCTCTGCTCTAGGGGTCTGGCAGAACAACTACAACTTTCTTTGCTCTTGAGCAGTGGTAGACTTTCCTTTCTTGCTTCCTGCAGACCCACTATGGTCTTAGTAACAAAGCTCATCGCCAAGTACTGACCTCAGCCAGCAGCAGCCTGCACCGTGAGGTAAGGTATTCGGAAGGCTGAAAGGCAGGAGTGAGAAGGTTTCTCCCGGGATGCTGGAATATGCCTTCTAATCAACCACCTGTCAGCCCCCTGAAAGGAAAGGCAACCTGCAAACCAAATCCCGTAGGTTCTCTGAATTATCTGGGGCATATCTGGCAAATTAAAATCAATATTAAACATGAATACATTGAAAGATTGCATTCTTCAGCAATCCTCCAAAGGTTCCAGATTCTTTGAAGTGATCAATTTTTCTCCAGGATTCATGAATTGCCTGTCAACAATTTTGATTGGAAATTTATTGAAATTAATGGCAACTGCAGCCAATGGAACAGGCTTTATTTTAGGTTTCGTTTTAACTTTATCTATATAACCATGTATCTATGTGTCTATGTATGTATGCATTAATTATTTATCTATCCATCATCTATCTATTCATCTATCTATGTATCTATGTATGTATTTATCTATCTATCTATCTATGGCTGTTTTCCCCTTTCCTTGCTTTTCTATGCTGCAAGCTGATGAGGCCCCAAGCAAAAATGAATGGAGGGGAACTACCACAGAGCTATTCCCATCCTTGACAGAATGGTAAACCATTACCAATGGGACATTGTCTCCTGTTCCCAGGTCATTGTTCGTCAGATTGCCTAAAAGGCCGTTTCACCAGGAGTACAGGAAGGAAGTGACACAAACTCAGCCAGGGTTCTGACAACTATACATCCGGTCTGCCATGGCCAGCAAACCCCTTAACCATCTTCTTGACCTCAGTTTCCCTTCTTGACTCTCCAAAGGCTTAGGACCTATAACACTGCTGGATACCAGATCATAACTCAATAATTTGGTATTATTTAGCTCTAGGAAATAAAACACACAGCAGTATTTTATTTAGCTTGATCTTAACAACTATGCATTTAAAACTACAACAGAAATCCCAGACCAGTTTCATGTAACAAATAGTATTAAAAGAAGTGGAGAGTATTGCTGTAAGAGAAAAGCTGGATGGGACATGGCGGCACAAGCCTGTGACCCTACACTCTGAGGACCCTGAGCTGGAGACTAGCCTGCTTCTTCTTTCTGTTCTCCCAGGATTATAAACAAATGAGCACTGGTTTACTTACATTGTCAAGAATTCCCAAGAACCCAAAATCAGCTCCTTCCTGGGCATTCCCTCGTTTGCACCCATCTCTGCTTTGAGGTGCAGGGATTTGAACTCTTGATTAGTTCTTCAAGATCTTTTGAGGCAACTGACTCCACAGGCTGTTTCCTGAGATTGCTTGTTTCTCCAGTTATCCTTGCAGCTCCCGAGGAATAGGAGTTGTTCCCAATCTGACGCAGCGCTGCTGGGCACGCAGGGAAGCCTCAGCGAAGCCATATTTGAAGCACGTTTTATTAGATACTGGCCAGGTGCATACCCAGGATTCTCAGATAATGGTACCAAATTACATTAGTCAGAGGCTTATAAACGCAAAACCCACAAGGCTATGTGCTTCCCACCTTCATCCAACCACAGGCGAGTGTATGTCCTGATGTACTTCCTGCCTAGGCACCCAGCAGCTAAATGTGATCAAGTACATCCTATACAGTTGGGGCAACCAACCTTGTTTACAGAAGTATAAACACAGTACTGGGTATCTTAAGTGATCAACAGCCCCAGCATTCCAGTATGTTATCTATCTTTGGGCAAGTGAGGCTTACAGGTTAGAGGCATCTTTGTTTTGTAGATCTCTTAAGCACAGTAATTTAAACTTAAAAACTAACTTTAGTCATTGCATTGAATTCCTATCCTCATGTCGTTTAGTAAGTACTTTACAGGCTGAGCTGTCTTCCCAACAAGAGATGTTTTGAAAAGATAACACCTCAGAGAACATTGAACTGGAAGACAAGAGATACAAACCCTGGTCCCACTTGCTGGGGCAAGTCAGTCCCTAGAGCTACAACTTAACTTTTCAGACTTCAACTGACTAAAAGGTATATGTTAGAACTGGGGTTTTCCCGCCTTTCCTCAGGCACCCACAGAGTGCATAGAAGATGGTCCAGAAGAGGTGTGACTGACTTTTGCATCCCTGGTTCAGTTTGATTTGCAGTTTGTGGTTTCATGAAAGTCCTGGCGTCAGAAATAATTTTCCCACTGAAAAAGAACAATGGCAGCATCAAGGTTTAAAAATGTCAAATAAATGATTTGTAAGACAGGAAGTGAATGGGGAAAAGGAAAGTCCCAATGGTACGGATATACATCTTCAACTGCCCCACAGGCTTGGGGTCTCCCAACTTTATTAAGGAAGCTGACCCTTATCAGGATCCTTCTGGTACAAGAAGAGTTGATCTTGACCTGTGGCAGTGGCCTTGGCCACTGTAAGTTCTAGCACAGAGAAACTGTGAGAGCCAAATTACATGTTAAGTTTTAACTACTATGCCTTAGAGATCCAGGAAGCAGAAATGCCTCAGATCTGCAAGCCCTTTTCCCGAGGACACATAGTTCCTGAAATGCTGGTGGCTCTTGTTTATGGGAGACAACAAGCCATATGTTTTCACTCCCCTAAACAAGTTTATTTGACCCATCTGCACCAGGCATGCTTAATCACATGGGGGCCGGAGGTTCATTTGAATTTGGGTCATTTTTCTGGGAAACCAGAGATGGACCTGGTCAGAGTCCATCCACCTGGCTAGTATTTAGTTAAAGCTTGCTTCAAATTTGACCTTAAATTGTGGTAGTGGTCTTATTCTCTACCCATGAGATTAACAGAACTACTGAACTAGACCACTCCACGGGTAGAAAGATTTATTGGGGATCAAACTGTTAAGGCTATCTCTTGGTTGAAGTGGGAGTGGGGTAGGGAGGTGGGAGTGGATGGGTGGGGGCAGAGAGAAAAGCAAAGCAAGTTCTATATGACAGCTAGCAGGATAGGGATCTGAGTTGATAGTGGGAACTAAGTGCCCTAGTTTGAAGTGGTTGACCTCCAGGGGAAAGTTAAGGGTTTCGCTGCAGGTAAGGGTGGTTCCTGAAGGATTTAAGATGGTCCCTGGTGAACAAGAATCTGCTTTAGGAGTTCTATTTAGGCTTGCTTACCTGATAACAGCCCTTCTGTTTACTGACAAAAGTCCTTTCATTTCGGACAACATCACCAGCATTTGGGGGTTGGGAGTAGGTCTTTGGACCTACAAGCCACCCCTCCAAGGATCCAATACTTCAAAATGATACTTAGTCCAACTGGATTAAGAATGCTAAATGCTTTACGAAGACCTACAATGAAGATCTGGAAGGCCACTCTCCCTTGGTAGCTATTTACATTGAAATCAGCTAGAATGAATTACAACCAGAAATCTTTCCTCAGCTGCTATAACCACATAGGAAGTGCTCAATAGCTGCCTGTGGCCTGTGGATACCCTATTGGTTAGCACTAATCTAGAACATTTTCACGGCCAAGACAGCTCTGTTAGACAGCACTGGAATTGGAAATAAGCCAAGGGAACAAGAGGGAAGATCTCCTGGCAAAGTCCATTGTCAATTCTGCTCTCCAGACAAAATGAAATGTCTCCTTTAAGAAAAGCAGTATAGGATGGTATAATCTCCAGGTCTGCGGCCATTATTTATTTATAGCCAGAGAGACCAAGACTTTGCAATAGTTCTGGGAATGCAGCTGGAAAGTAATTGAAGATACGTTTGATAGACACTAGATAGACTGGATGATAGAGACAGACAGACAGACAGATAGATAGATAGATAGATAGATAGATAGATAGATAGATAGATAGATAGATAGATAGATAGATAGATAGATAGATAGATAGACGATATAGAGAGCAAGATAGATAGAAGATAAAGAGCAAGATGGATAGATAGATAGATAGACTGACTGACAGACATACAGACAGATAGATGCTCATTATATATCAAGAAAGATTGATCCTAAAGTTGCCATCACTGTAATTTGGGAACCTTGGGGACCATATCTCAATTAGAGGCTAAAGCAGCAGTAGATGATGTTCTACAGAGTCTTTAGCTTAGACTCAACTGAGCCCTGATTGCAGCAGGGTAGCTGCCTTAGTCTAGTTGGCCATGATAAGGTAGTATGACTTCTGTGTAGAAGGTAACCTGATTGGAGGTATCTATCTACAAATTGAAGCTTTAGGGACATTTAATCTACAACCATTTTATTTTTTGCTTTTCAATTTAACTTTGTATTGTGATTCTTGAAGCATGTAATTAAACATTTTAAGATTTTCAGTGGTTTTCATGTATCAGCCAGAGTCCCCAACTTTTTATGATCAGGACTTTAAACCAATTTTTTAATAATGCTGTTGGGACAGATGAATAGCTTAATCCTAGCAGCAGCATATTCTGGATCAAGGCCTTCAGCCAGCTGTCTCAGCTCTAGAATCTGCATGCCAAATGCCACATAGATTTGCTTCTTTGCCTCAGACTATTCTAATGATACAAATTCTTCCTGAGGCAAAGAAAGAGGAATACTTTATATCACACTTACCAACAGACAGATTTCTATTTAGCGGTTTCTTTTATGTTCATGATTTATTATAAGCTTAGGGAATGGCAATTTTTTACTAATGTAAAGGAAATTTTTCATTTGCCCCGCCCCCAGTTTTGTCACTGTGAATATGCTCTTTACTCCTCGGAGTTTCAGCAGAGTGTTTCTGTTGCTCTGCTTGTAGGCTGATTGTGGACAAGGGTTTAGGAATTTGGGGTTTTTGAAATGCAGAGTCAGTAACAAAGAGGAGGGCTCACAGAATGAAGATTAAGTGCCATCAGAATATGAGATGTGAAGTGGGAAAACAGATGACCAAAGTTTCACATGGCATTCATCTTCAGAATGTCTCCTGCATAGGTGCTCTGTGCTGTGGGGCATCTTAAAACACACCCAGCAATAATGATGAAAGAGGAAATAGGAGGAAAACCTCTACGGACATTAATGGACAAAAGAGTCATTAACATGATGTCATCATTTGGATGTTGACTGTCTTCCAAAGTCTTGTCCCCCAATCCGGAACCACCTGGAGGTAACGGAACCTTCAAGAGGCAGGAAGGCCATTTTAATTCTTAGAGAACACACTTCCTCTCAGGAAGGATGCAGGGACTCAGGTCTCTTTCTCTATCACATCTGCCTCCTCCGCTCATGGGTGCACAGGACCACTATGATAATGGGACCAATTGGTTATCAACTAAAAGACCCCAAACAGTCAGCCAAAGTGAATCTTTTCACTGTGTAAGTTGATTTATTTCAGATCTTTGTTACACTAGTGGAAAGCTGACGACAGAGGGGAAACTAGGGATGCATTTAGGGCTGCAGTATCATTTTTACATATATAATAAGTGAAATTACTGGGGTTTTGGGGGGAGTTGTTAACTTCTGCTCTTGACTTAGGTTCAATTAACTTCAAATGTCTCCCATCTAACACACTGCTAGTGTCTGTGGTTGCTCCTATGGTCTTGCTCTAGGATTCATGAACCATATCAAATCTTTTCCCTATATATTTTTTATGAATTCTTCCAAACTATGTATGACATAGGAACCAAGGGAAGAAAAAATGGACTGCCTATTGTAGGGAATGCTCATTTAGTTTCTCTTTAGATGTTACTTTTGGCTCTACTTTAAATTTTAATTACTTTGAAAATCCCCCAAAGTAACCATTCTTTTTTCCCCCTTCCTTTCATTGCTTTTGGAGCCTGAACCCCATGTTAAGGTAACTAGCTATCATGAAACCCTCTAGTATTAGATCACACAACAGATCTATCTTTAGGTGACAAATGACACAGAAAAATTAGAAAAGATTGATACCGGGAATACATTATTAAATGTTTTATTTCTTTAAAATTGATGGACTTTCTTATTTATGTAAACGTTTTCTGGTTGTTCAGTAAAAGGAACATTCAATGGATCACTTGTGTTCCTACATGTCATAGAAGATTCTTTTTTAATTTTTAAAATTTTTATTGTTTTTATTGAGCTCTATATTTTTCTTTGTTCCTCTCCCTTTCCTCCCCTTCTACCTTCTCATATGGTTCGCCTGTTCCCAATTTACTCAGGAGATCCTGTCTTTTTCTACTTCCCATGTAGATTAGATCCATGTAAATTTCTCTTGGGTCCTCATTGTTGTCTAGGTTCTCTGGGATTATAAATCATAGGCTGGTTTTTCTTTGCTTTATGTCTAAAAGCCACATATGAGTGAGTACATATGTTATTTGACTTTCTGGGTCTAGGTTACCTCACTCAATGTGATGATTTCTAGATCCATCCATTTGCCTGCAAATTTCAAGATGTCATTGGTTTTATCTACTGTGTAGTACTCCATTGCGTAAATGTACCACATTTTGCTTACCCATTCTTCGGTTGAGGGGCATTTAGGTTGTTTCCAGGTTCTGGCTATGACAAACAATGCTGCTATGGACATAGTTGAGCACATGTCCTTGTGGCACAATTGAGCATCCTTTGGATATATACCCAAAAGTGGTATTGCTGGGTCTTGAGGAAGGTCATTTCCTAATTTTCTGAGAAATTACAGGAGTGTTCCCTTTACCCCACATCCTCTCCAGCATAAGTTGTCATCAGTGTTTTTGATCTTTACCATTCTTACAGGTGTAAGATGGAGTTTCAGAGTTGTTTTGATTTAAATTTCTCTGATGGCTAAGGATGTTGAACATTTCCTTAACTGTCTTTCAGTAATGTTAGATTCCTCTGTTGAGAGTTCTCTGTTTAGGTCTGTACCCCACTTTTTTTTATTGGATTATTTGTTCTTTTGATGATCAATTTCTTGAGTTCTTTGTATATTTTGGAGATCAACCATCTGTCCAATGTGGGGTTGGTAAAGATCTTTTCCCATTGTGAAGGCTGCAGTTTTGTCTTGTTGACCATGTCCTTTGCTTTACAGAAGTTTCTCAGTTTCAGGAGGCCCCATTTATTAATTGTTTCTCTCAGTGTCAGTGCTACTGGGGTTATATTTAGGAAGTGGTCTCCTGTGCCAATGTGTTCAAGTGTACTTCCCACTTTCTCTTCTATGAGGTTCAGTGTGGTTGGATTTATGTTGAGGTCTTTGACCCATTTGGACTTGAGTTTAGTGCATGGTGATAGATATGGACCTATTTTCATTCTTCTACATGTTGATATTCAGTTATGCAAGCACCATTTGTTGAATATGCTTTCTTTTTTTCATTTGATATTTTTTGCTTCTTTGTCAAAAATCAGGTGTTCGAAGATGTGTAGATTGATATCCGGGTTTTCTATTCTGTTCCATTGGTTTTCCTGTCTGTTCTTATGCCAATACCAGGCTGTTTTCAGTACTGTAGCTCTGTAGTAGAGTTTGAAGTCAGGGATTGTGATGCCTCCAGAAGTTCTTTATTGTACAGAATTGTTTTGGCTATTCTGGTTTTTTGTTTGTTTGCTTTGTTTTGTTTGCTTTTCCATATGAAGTTGAGTACCGTTCTTTTGAGGTCTGTGAAGAATTTTGCTGGGATTTTGTTGGACATTGCATTGAATCTGTAGACTGCTTTTGCCATGTTTATTATGCTAATTCTACCTACCTATGAGAATGGGAGAGCTTTTACTTTCTGATGTCTTCTTCAATTTCTTTCTTCAAAGATAGGAAGGTCTTGCCATACAGGTCTTCAACTTGTTTGGTTCGAGTCACTCCAAGATATTTTATGTTATTTGTGGCTATTGTGAAGGGTGATGTTTCTCTGATTTCTTTCTCAGCCCATTTATCATCTGTGTAAAAGAGGGATACTGATTTTTTTGAGTTAATCTTATATCTTGCTCTATTACTGAAGGTGTTTATGAGTTGTAGAAGTTCCTTGGCAGAATTTTTGGGGTTGCTTATGTAAACTATCATTTCATCAGCAAATAGTGAGAGTTTGACTTCTTCTTTTCTTATTTGTATCCTCTTGATCTCCTTTTGTTGTCTTCCTACTCTAGCTAGACCCTCAAATACTACATTGAATAGATATGGAGAGAGTGGACAACCTTGTCTTGTTCCTGATTTCAGTGTGATCACTTGAGTTTCTTTCCAACAGTTTGATGTTGCTGTTGGCTTGCTTTATATTTCCTTTATTATGTTTAGGTATGTTCCTTGTATCCCTGCTCTCTCTAAGACCTTTATCATGAAGGGATTTTATATATTGTCAAAGGCCTTTTCAGCATCTAAAGACATGATCATGTGTTTTTTTCTTTCAGTTTGTTTATATGATGGATTATGTTGACAGATTTTCATAGGTTGAACAATCCCTGCATCTCTGGGATGAAGCCAACTTGATCATGGTGGATAATTTTTCTAATGTGTCCTTGGATTCAGTTTGCCAGTATTTTATTGAGTATTTTTGTGTTAATGTTCATGAGGGAGATTGGTCTGTAATTTTCTTTTTTAGTAATGTCTTCATGTCGTTTGGGTATCAGGCTAATTGTGGCTTCATAAAAGAGTTTGGCAATGTTCCTTCTATTTCTATAGTGTGGAACAATTTGAGGAATATTGGTATTAGTTCTTGTTTGAAAATCTTGTAGAATTCCGGGCTGAAACCATCTGGCCCTGGGCTTTTTTTGGTTGGAAGATTTTTGATGAGTGTTTCTATATCTTTAGCAGTTATAGGACTATTTAATTTGCTTATCTGGTCTTGATTTAATTTTGGTAAGTGATATTGATCCAGAAAGTTGTCCATTTCCTTTAACTTTTCCAATTTTGTGGAATACAGGTTTTCAAAATATGACCTAATGATTCTCTGGATTTCCTCTGTGTCTGTTGTTATTTTCCCCTTTTCATTTCTGATTTTTTAAATTTGGGTATTCTCTCTCTGCCTTTTGGTTAGTTTGATAAAGGTTCGTCTATTTTGTTGATTTTCTAGAAGAGCCAACTCTTTGTCTCATTGATTCTTTGTATTGTTTTATTTGTTTCTATTTTGTTGACTTCAGCTTCAATTTGATTATTTCCTGCAGGCTAGTCCTCCTGGGTGAGTTTTCTTCTTTCTGTTCTAGAGTTTTCAGGTGTTCTGTTAACTCATTAGTGTTGGATTTTTCCAGCTTCTTTGTGTAGGCATTTAGGGCTATGAACTTTCCTCTTAGCACTGTTTTCATTGTGTCCCATAAATTTGGGTATGTTGTGTGGTCATTTTTAGTGAATTTTAGGAAGTCTTTAATTTCTTCCTTGACCCACTGATGCTTCAGATGAGCATTGTTTAATTTCCACATGTTTGTGGGCTTTCTGAATCAGTTGTCCTGTTGAATTCTAACTTTAAGCCATTGTGATCTGAAAAGAAACATGGGGTTTTCCCAATTTTTTGTATCTTTTGAGGTTTGCTTTGTTACCTAGTATGTGGTCAGTTTTTGAGAAGGTTCCATGAGGTGCTGAGAAGAAGGTATATTCTTTTCTGTTTGGATGGAATGTTCTATAAAGATGTCTGTTAAGTCCATTTGAGTCATATCATCTGTGTTAGTTCCCTTATTTCTCTGTTAATTTCCTGTCTGCTAGACCTGTCTAGTGGTGAGAATTGGGTGTTGAAGTCTTCCATTATTAGTGTGTGGGGTTTAATGTATGATTTAAGCTTTAGTAGTGTTTCTTTTACACATGATGGTGCCCTTATATTTGGGGCATAGATGTTCAGTATTGAGATTTCCTCTTGATGGATTTTGCCTGTGACTGATATGAAATGTCCTTATTTGTCTCTTTTGACTGATTTTATTTTGAAGTCTATTTTGTTAGATATTAGGATAGCTACACTAGCTTGTTGCTTAGGTCCATTTGATTGGAAATTTTTTCCCAACCCTTTACTCTGAGGTGATGTCTGTATTTGAGATTGAGGTGTGTTTCTTGTATGCAGCAGAAAGATGGGTTTTGTTTTCATATCCAATCTGTTCACTTGTGTCTTTTTATAGGTGAGTTGTGTCCATTTATATTAAGGGATATTAATGGCCAGTGATTGCTAGCTCCTGTTATTTTAGTTTTCATTGTTGGTGATGTTAATTTGTGTGGTTTTCCCTCCTTTGGGATTTGCTTCTGTGAGATCATCTATTGTCTCTGTTTCTGTGGATGTAGCAACTTTCTTGGGTTGGAGTTTTCCTTCTAGTACTTTGTGTAGGGCTGGGTTTATGGCTAGGTATTGATTAAATCTGGTTTTGTCATGACATATCTTGTTTTGTCCTTCTATGGTGATTGAAAGTTTTGATGGGTATACCAGTCTGGGCTGGCACCCATGGTCTCTTAATGTCTGCATAACGCTTGACCAGTACCTTCTGGCTTTCATTGTTTCCATTGAGAAGTCAGGTGTAATTCTGATAGGTCTGCATTTATATGTTACTTGTCCTTTTTCTTTTGCAGCTCTTAATATTCTTTCTTTATATTTTGTATGTTTAGTGTTTTGGTTATTATGTGGCAAGGGGACTTTTTTTGATCCAGTATATTTGATTATAATATACTGTAAGTCTCTTGTATCTTCATATGCATATCTTTCTTTAGGTTGGGAAAGTTTTCTTCTATGATTTTATTGAATATATTTTCTGTGCTTTTGAGTTGGACTTTTCCTTCTATCCTTATTATTCTTAGGGTTGGTCTTTTCATGATGTTTCATATTTCCTAGATAATTTATGTTAAGCTTTTGTTTATTTAATGTTTCCTTTGACCAATGAATCTATTTCCTCTATTGTATCTTCAGTGCTGAGATTTTTCTCTTCCATCTGTTGTATTCTGCTGTTTATGCTTGCCTTTGTGGTTCCTGATTGTTTTCTCATAATATCCATTTCTATAATTCCCTCAGTTTGTGTTTTCTTTATTACCTCTATTTCAGTTTTCAAGTCTTGAATCATTTCTTTCATCTGTTTGATTGCTTTTTCTTGGTTTTCTTTAAGGGATTTGTTGATTTCTTCCAATTTTTTTGATTGTCTTTTCCTCCATTTCTTTAAGGGAATTTCTCATTTCCTCTTTAAGGGCCTCAAACATTATCCTAAAGTTATTTTTTAGGTCACTTTCTTTTGCTTCATCTATATTGGGTGTTTAAGTCCTGCTGTTTAGTTTTTGTTGGTGTTGTGTTGCTCTTTGTGGTGTTGCGTGTGTTACCTTGTCTATCTATTTTTTCCTCTGATTGGTGTAGTTGGGGCTGTCTGTCACTCTGATGATCAATCTTCCAGGTTCAAGTGGATCCAAGGCTCAGATGGTTGCTCCTCGTGGAGCAGTCTGGGCCATGGTTCCAGTCACCCCGGAGGTCACTCAGTGTTCCTGGAGGTTGCTCATAACTCCTGGGGGGGTCACTCTGCAATCCCTGGGGTTGTTCACACTTGTTCCCATGGAGGTTGGTTGCTTGGGGCTGCACCTGCTGTAGTTGTTGCCTCAGGACTGCTTCGGCAGAAGTCACTGGATCTGGCCTGCTCCCTTGGAGGTTGCTATTTTGCACCCTGTCTGCAGAGGTCTTTGTCTTGGGCCTGCTCATGTGGTGGTTTCTCCCTTGTACCTGCTTCTGTGGAGGTTGCTGTCTAGAGCTTGCTCTGATGAAGGTCACTGGCTCAGGCCTGCTCCTGTGGAGGTCACTGCCTTGGGCCTGCTCTGGTAGAGGTCTAGAAGTAAGATTCTAAGTGCCGTATTTTTCTTCCAGAAGACAAGCATGTCTGTGGCTTCATAAAGGATTTCTTCATAATCTTAGGGGTACACTCACCCAATGCAACCCAGTGTGTGTACAGACATCATCTAGCATTCTGTGTTACCTTTCAGGATTGGTGACTGCCATCCAAGTATCAGGTGCTTATATTCTGGCCTATTCTTTTGCTCTAAATGAGTGTTTTTGTGAATTTCCCCATCATTCGTGAAATTGTGGCAGCTAACTTATTAGCCTGAAAGTTGAATACAAGCACAATCCAAGGAAAGACTCCGTTTTTGCACATGAACCATAAAATAAATGGGCTCTGTTAGGCCATGCTTTGACCATCAGATAATTAGCAACACTGCCATGAATAGCTTCATCAGATTGGGTTGCATGTTTCAGATCTGGCTTTGCTCCAGATTAAGGAATGGCAGACTCTGGTGCACAGGACAGATCCAGTCTGTGACCAGTTTCATAGAGAGAATTTCACAAAGCTATTTGCATTCTTAAAGAGTGCATTCTAACAGGGAAAGAATATGCACCAGTAGCAGTATGTGGCAATGTAATCACTAAAGCATTCACTGTGTGAATCTTTACAAAAAAGAACAGGGTTTGCCCTTCCCTGTTCCAAATGTCTGTGCTCTTTTCTTAGGTATTACAAATCAGAAAGAACAACTTAATACCTCTTACATAATTTTTGAGAACTGTGTCTTACAATTTCAGCATAGCTCTGAGCAGAGATAAGTTCATTTCTAGCCGTCAAAATGGAGGCTCAAAGTCCATGTATACAGTAATCTGTAGTAATTCATAAGAGACAGAGGGGAAAGATCAGGGGCCTACCAGACGGTGCTCAGGGTCTACACTCTCAAAGACAGAGGGCAAAGACCAACCCTTGCCTCAGCATATCCCTTCAGTAAGGAAACGGGGAAACTGTGTCTGACCTAAAATCCTGGTCAGTGGGTTACTGAAGAGAAAAGCATCATTATTAATATACCAAGGCAGCTGATGCCTAGACTCACTCATACACTCTGGGCCTTCCAGAAGCCAGGATATCAGAGATTGGTATAGTTCAGAGTTCATTACTACTGTGATTGTTGTCCAGTAGGAATAATTGTGTCTCTGTATTGTCCTGTGTCTCAAAAATGAACTTCATAATCATCTCACCATGGTGGTCTAGAGAACGTGCGGGGAGATAATTCTCATGGGGCCTGCTTTGTGGATCTGCACAGGTCCTCATGGTCCTTGGTGAATGAAACTTCTTTGCTAATTTCTGAGAACTGCTACGCTTTCAGTAGTATGTGTTGTTCTCGTCTCTACCCTCAGCCTCCCTCTCTTCTTGTACATGTTCTCTGCAAACTTCCGTACTTCACAATATTGAATACTTGGGTTTGCTGCCCCAGCTCAAACGGTGTTTCCTCAGAAGCCTGCCTCCCAGACTCTTCAGAATAAATAGAGGCCTACCTGTTTCTCTTCCTGCCCTGTGCTGTGTTTGCGTTTCCCTGTCTTCATTGCGTTTAAAATTCATTTGCAGAACCACCTCATTAAACACTGGTTGCAAGCACCAGAGAGTGCTTGATCCACTGCCCACTGGGTAGCACAGCTTTGGACACAGAGAAAGAACTCAGCTATTGTGGAGAAGATATCTAAAAGAGCCATTCACAAACACATTATGTAGATGAGAAAATGAATCTCACTCTGAGAGATTGCAGCTAGCCAAAGGCCAGAAAGCTGCTAGCTAATACATGAGTTCCGAATGTGGTCTGAAAATATGGTCTTAGTTCACTTTTCCCTGTTGAATTTGGCAACACAGAAGAGATAGAACCCTCTTCTGTGGCTTAATTCTGCTTTGGGATCCTATGGTCTATAAGGGCTTAAACTCTGTGGCGCTTACTTAGGCAATCAGTAAATATAAGACCTATTTTAAAAGGAGAAAATGGAGGCTGGAGAGATGACCCCCATGTTAAGAGTTCCTGTTGCTCTATCACGATGATCAGATTTGGAATTCCAGTTCCCACAACAGGCAGTTCATAAAGTCCTGTAACACCAGCTCCAAGCTCTTAGCTGTTGCTCGAGTGCCAGCCTGCCTGCCTGCTGCCGTGCTCCCTGCTGTGGTGGTCATGGACTCTAACCCTCTGGAACCATGAGCCCAAATCACATAGTTTCTTTTATAAGTTGCCTTGGTCATGGTATCTTAGCACAGCAACAAAAAGCTAAGACAGTGGCCAAGGATGTATGGAAAGCACTAATGGGGCTTAATGACTTAAAGAAAACTCAGGTTGATATGAAATTAGGGAGTAGCTTTGGGAGGGAATGGGGGAGGGAGTGAATATGATCAAAATTTAATATATGAAATTCTCAGAGAATGAATAGAAATATTTTAAAAAATAAATCCTTAAAAGGAGAAGGGAGGAAGGGAGGAAAAGAAGGAGAGAGGGAGAACAGACGTGAAAATCAACCCTCCCTCTTTGGTGCTGGAAGGCATCCTTTCTCGCCGGAGCAAAGCTGTCTGGCTCTGTCCTGCCATCTGCACTTGGAAGAAAGCATGACTTTGATAAATGCAGGCAGAGAATCCCAAGTTGATGACTGGGTGACCCATTTCCAGATTCATAGGTCCCGAGCACATGGGAGTTTAACAGTCCCATAAATGTTAGGTGCTCCCTCTCCTAAGCTCTGATAGCCCCCGCATCCATTCATCTCAGTGCTCTGCTACCTCTTTCTGCACACTGAAGAATTGTCCAAGAGTGTTTTATGGCTCACTTAAATGGCTCTTCATGTCTGCAGGCCACGGTGGGGAATGAGAAGAGAGGGCTGTGGGGAGACCTACTCAGTGCTATAAATACCCAGCACAGATGGAGCCCTCTTCTCCTCACCATCTGACTTGTTATGGAAGCTTGTCAGATGCTGAAAAGCAGACATCAACCCCTTCATGTCACTGGACAAAAAGAAAATCCTCCCTGTGTGAGGATTTCCCAGACTCCTACTTAGCGTGCTCCTCCCCAGAGAGGGAGACAAATTCAAGTTACCTCAGAACCTACCTAGCACAGAAATTTCCACAGATTAGTGACTTAATAAGATCGTATTGGACAAATAAGCTAATAACTCACCTCTATGACACCACAGAATAAGTCTAGAAAATTCTCCCCCAGCATCATGTGATGCTCAGCCCTGGCCAGCAGCTTCTACAGGGTTATCCCAGGTCTCTGCTGCATCCAGAATCTAAGATCCTTTGGAAAGACTACTTCTAAAGAGCCTCGGCTGGAAAATCATCAGGGTGGTTGAAAGATTCTTGTCCTAACCCTAAGGATAGCTGCAATCAAACTCACTGAATATAACATCTGCTCCAGAAATGAACTTCAGTCCTTGAAATATAATCACATGATCCCATCCAGAATGGAGGATCACGGCAGACAAGATTAACTTCTGCTTATCTCTTCCTGATGAATGAACCCTTTTATCAGCTCATCAACATCTTCCCACGTGTAGCTTTAGCTGAGGGCAAAAGATATAAACTCAAATGTAGAACAACTAACAGATACTGCCATTATTTTCTCATGTTGCAAAAAGAACTTTAACCATGTCACCTGGATCTCCTTCTACCTTATTTATTGTTTCCCCGTGCTCATCGGGGTGTTGTAAGAATGCAAAGGTTACTTCCTTTGGTGACACAGAGGAGTGCCCATTGCTCCAAAGAGCTTCAGCATCCATGTCCTGGAATGGAGTAACATTTTTGAAGCAACACTAACCGAAGAACAGTGATTCTAGGCATAGCAGCTTCAAGAATAACCAAAACCTGGCTCTTTGGCAAATTATTATAAGAACCAAATTAATTTCTTTAAATTTAAGTCTCACATACAAGTGTCTGCATGTATGCATATGTACCGCATGTGTGTGGGTACCTACAGATGTCAGAAGAGGGTGTCAAATCCCCTATAACAGAAGTTACAGATGACTGTGGGCTGTCATGTGGGACCCAAATTCCAATCTTCTTCAAGAGCAGCAAGTACTTTTACCTGTGGAGCCACCTCTCCAGCCTCACGAGAGTCAAATTTCATGAAGGAATGGTGGGCTTCTACTTCTGCATCATCAGCGTGTCTCACCCTCGCGTGTCTTGGATGTGGTGATGAGAGGCAAGGCAGGGAAGGTTCAGTGTGGCAACACCCGCTGTTCCTTGAACACCTAGAAGCAGCAACACTCAGTTTCCCAAAGGTCTCCATCTCAACAGTTGTGCTTCCAAGTGTCTTTAACAAGTTATTTTTGGCAAATCAGTTGTTGATGTTGTGGTGGTAATTGTTTTCTCATGTGTAAGAGTTTCCAGTCCCCCTACCCCCAGCATAGTCCATTCAGCCTCTTTCCCTCACCAAACCCCTGTTGGCTTCCTGGGGCTGCCACAAATAGAGCGACTTCAAACAGACATGCATTCTTGCCTGGTTCTGCAGGTTGCAGATCTGAAACCAAAGTGTTCATTTGTCGCACTCCCTCTGCTCTGGGGAGCCAGATCATTCCCTCTTCTAGCTGAGGTGGCTGCAGCCCCCTCCACATTCCTTAGCTGGTGGCTGCCTGCTTCCAAATTTTGCCTCTTTCCTCACATGGTCTCATGTTCATCTTTTGTGCCTCTATATCTGAACTTCCCTTTCTTCCTCCTACAAGCACATCAGAAGTTGAATTTAGGGTCCCTGATCTAGAATGTTCTCCCTCACCTTAACTAGAATATTTCTTCAGATGATTTTTTTCCCAGATAAGTCCCACTGCCAGTCAAGAGGTTAAAACATGAATCTACTGTCTTGAGTGACACGTTTCTTCTTTATAAGCTAATGTACAGAACATTCCATGGCAGAGACTATGAGACCAACATGACGAACAAGACTGCCATGTTAAATGTAATTCAGAAATACTATGTGGTGGGCATGTTGCTATATAAGTATAACACTAGTACTCAGGATGCTGAGGAAGGAGGATTACATGAGTTCAAGGCCAATCTGGGCTATATAGCAAGACCTTTTCTCAAAAACACCAAACAAACAAATGAACAAAAATAAATAAAACAAGAATAAAGAAATGTTCGTGGATAAGCAGCTGGGGTACCAG
Organism: Ondatra zibethicus; assembly: GCA_004026605.1. Taxonomy (NCBI): domain Eukaryota; kingdom Metazoa; phylum Chordata; class Mammalia; order Rodentia; family Cricetidae; genus Ondatra; species Ondatra zibethicus. Next base: position 44,522 of record PVIU01014364.1, read on the forward strand.
AGAACATCATTGCTGTGTCATTTACTTGTATCAGTTAAAAAGTCAGCATAGGGCTGAGTAGGGCTTGTTGCACAAGCATGTAGACATGAGATATAATCTCCAGTACCCACAAAAGTCTGTCTATGGCTCCATGTGCTTATAATTCCAGCATTGATGAGTGGAAATAGGCAGATCCTGGGAACTTGCTGGCCAGCCAGCAGATCCAAAATGTGAAGTTCACTTTCAGTAAGAGACCCTGTGTTAACAGAATAGGCCAGCTGGCTGGTGAGATGGCCCAGTGGGTCAAGATGCTTGCCACCAAACCTGAAGACTTCAGTTTTATCCTCAGGACCCACATAGTAAAAGAACAGAATTGATTTCTTCAGGCTGTCCTCAGACATGCATGTGCATGCATGTGGATACACACAAATAAATACATGAATGAACAGGTAAAATGTATATGGGGGATAATGGAGGAAGACAGCTGATGTCCTCTGGCTGCCACTTGGCGGCCTCCACACTCACATGCATGCACCCCTCCACATATACACACTCTTATCAATGTCAGAGAGAGCTACCCTGTCTACTGAAAACACTAGAGCCCCAGTGCAGTCAAACTTCAACCACACCAGCTGTTAGGTCTCACGTTCATTTGCTTCTTTTCTCGCTGACGCCAGCAGGATAAAAGCCCCAGGAGAGCAGAGAGCAGAAACTTCTGTTTTGTCCACTCCGTCCTTTCAAAGCTTTGCTCATATCCCAGTACACTGGACACATTCTACACGCATCTTTTCATAGAGCACTGAATGCATATGTTAATGAGGGAGTCCTCAGAATGCACATATTTTTGTCTCGCGTGGATTTCTATGCTTTTAAATGAGTTTGTGCTCCTTACCTTCACCCGCTTCACCCAATGGTGGAAATGGATGTCCTAGTTCTTCAAACACAGCGTCCACAGGTAGTTAGATCACTTTGCTATTTCTTGACATTGCAGGAAAAGTATACTCCTTCTACCAACATTATCTACTTTTATAGAACTGTAAATATATAGCTTGTCACTTTAATGGTTTAGAATAATTCTCAATTCAAATGAAATAACACTCAAATATTATAAAATAATTAAAATATGGAAGTACCCAAAAGTGATAGGAGTCCTGGCAAAATAGTATGATTGATTAATTCATTGACTAACTGCTGGTAGCCCCATCCTTGTCAAGTGACTAACCCCTGTTAGTGACAATGATGACGTATCAGAAAGGAAAAAGATGAGAAGAAAGAAAATGACAAAGGACAAGAGGCATCTATGAGAAGCAGAGATGATAGCAGAAAAGATGGCAGAGATTGGAGATAGTGAGGGAGGACAGGGAAAAGTGAGGAGGTGACTGAGGGATAAGCGAGAACCATCCTAGAGCTAACAGAGTGGGAGGTACAAAGGTGTTTGAACTGGAGTAAGAAAATCAAGCGCAGGGGACAGAGGACTTCCCAGGAGCCAGACACCAGTTTGCTTTCTGTCACATTCTCTCTTGGAAAGTTCACCCAGTCAGCTCTTTTGCAGATATCAATTCCCTTTCTTAGTTGTATATTATTATTATTTAAATTTTTAAGTCAACTTACAAAATAATGGGGGTTCAAACCCTGCGTGGTAGTGCACACCTGTAATCCCAGGACTTAGGAGTCTGAGCCAGGAGGATTGCCACGATCACCAGGTCAGTCTGAGCTACATAGTGAATTAGTGAATTCCAGGCCTGGGTCCCGAGTGTGAGACAAGCAGTGGGCTTCATCATGGTGTCTGCATTCACATCTGCCACGATTTTCCCCTTATTTGTGCCCCTCCCCCCACATTGCCTTTTCCTGCTTCTCCCTGTCCTCTCTTGGTGGTTCCATTCACCCCTATGTTTAGGGGTCCTGCTTTGTGCTACTCATATTCCATTGCTTCTCTTTCTTCCCCAGCTCCAAAGATTTCATCCTGCCCATACAGTTCTATTTCTTCTTTTATGTCTTTCATAATGGAATTTTATTCAGCCATACAGAAGAGGAAATTGAGATGTTTGCAAGAAATTGACAGAACTGGGATCATTATGGTCGGCAAAAGACATCATACTCAGAAAAACAAAGACGTCATGCCCTTTTTGTGTGTGGAAACTAGATTTAAGTGTGTGTGTGTGTGTGTGTGTGTGAAGAGTGCACACAGGCTTATAGATTTGTATGTACTTGTGTGTGAGTTTGTGGATGTGTACATATGTGTGGCGTTTGTGTGTGTGTATGGTCATTCTGCAATTCCAGTACCTCCGTGATCTTCCAACTCAGGGACCTAACTTGACAGGCTCTATATCCGAGCGTCATCTAGAGCTAAGATTGAATTGGCTCGGCTTGGATGCTGTGGGACCCTGGCTGGTGTGCAGTGGTTGGTTATGGGGTAGATGGTCACGCTGACCTCTCAAGTTCCCACATTTGCACAACAGGCACTTTACCAACAGAGCCATCTCCCCAGTCCCACACACTGGCATGTTTTATTCTCTCTCCTCCTTTGCTGTTGGCTCAAATGGTGCCCAACATTAGCAAAAACACTTCATGTGTTCCTCAGAGCCATCTTTCTCTCGGAGTTACTTTCTGTTCCCTCCTTCATAGGTTGTGGAGTACACCAGGCCACGGTGACTATGGAGCAGTTCTGAGATCCATTACCACCTAATCAACGGAATTGTTTTCAACTTAACTATAATTTCATTATTGACACAAATCACATTTCATAGGTTACTTGCTCCTTATACAGGTCTGTGTTTGAATATCAATAAAAGCTGATTAACATACCGAAGATGTCAGTTGATGTCCTTTATAACTCAAGTGTTTGCAGAAGAATTATCCTGCCTGTTTAGAAATGCTCAAATTGAAATAGCAGAGTGGTTTTGAAGCAGTCTCTGAAGAGGCAAGGTAAATGTTATGTGCTTCTGTATTCTTCATGTCACCATTGGGCTTGGTACTTCAGAAGAACCATGCAAACAGGCTACAAGAACTGTCTGTATGGATTCATGTAAGTCATGCTATGTGATTTTTTGGTCCAAATACATTCAGGCGGAAATGAAAATCATGGTTTACAATAAAATGAAGACAGTTCTCACATCATTTTGTTGCTGAAGATGTTTTCCCACATCTTTATAAATCCATTTTAAGTTGAAAATATAAATCAAAACTCCATGACTACAACTAACAGACTACATGTCCTCCCTTGGCAGCATGGTGCCTCACAAGCAAGGGTTGCTGTCATAGTTTTCTTCTTCGTTGTGATAAAACAGTAAAAACCAGCTTGCAGAGGAAAGAGTTTATTTCAGCTCACAAGTTACAGCCCATCATTAAAGGAACTCAAGGCAGAAACCTGGAGGTACGAACTGAAGCAAATATGGAAGAATTCTGCTTACTGGCTTATTCCCCATTGCCTGCTAAGTTTGCTTTCTTATATAACCTAGGACTACTTGCCCAAAGGATGCCCTGCCTATAGTGGTCAGAGTCCTCCACTGTTAGCATACAAGAGAGTTCCACAATAGCCCAGAATGGAGTATAACAAAGGTTTGTTTATCTGGGGATAAATTCAGGGAATTGGAACCAAAAAGGGGGAAGTGCTGTGGGGACTCCTTCCGCCAATAGCCTTTAAAATACCAGTCCACTTTGGGCGTGGTCTCATGAACTATAAATGCTGGATGAAAGGCATATGCTGGCCTTTTGACTGCTGGAATTCCCACAGCGCTCCACATCAATCATTCATTAAGAAAATGCCTCCCAGGCCAGTCTGATGGAGGCAGTTCCTCCGCTTAAGTTCCCTCTTCCCATGTGGCTCTGGTTGATTCTCAGGGTTATGTAGCTGCTCAGGAGCTGTGGCCCATTGCTGCTGCCTTGCATCTCCCAAGTGTCAGACTGCATAGCACTAGCCTAGCCAGATGCAAATCCCAGCTTCAGGATCAGTTTCTGCCAATTGCATGTTGGCTTTGCACTGCTGTAAAGCCTTTGCTTAAAGACAGATGACCGTAGTCAGGGTTTGCTCATATATTTTAATCTGTTTCTTACTTAAACATTTTTTTCCAAAGAGAAAACAGGTATGCAATGTATGCATATGTTAGTGTTTTTTTTTTAAATCTTGTAGGTAGAAAAATTAACACCTGCACTGCTATCGAATGAACACTGGATTATCTGCCATATAGACTCAACTTCCCAAGAACAGGTCCAGTGTCATGGAAATGTCAATATTATGTATTATAAGCTATTGCCTGTATGGTAAACAGCAGATCTATATCCAACTCTTTATAAAATGTGCCACCTCCTTCATTTTGACAAAGTAAATATTTACAGGTGGGTGACCATGTGACTATTCAGAGGCAAGCTTTGTTATCTTGGAGTAACAAAATGAAAGCTGATAACATTTTATTTTAAAAATTATGACTATTGTAAGGAAAAAAGTGTCAATTCTAATAAACTTGTTTACATATTTAGTTCATCTGCTGAGTATTTTTACAGTGCTCATATGAATCACAATAACAGCTGCAAAATGCTGTCCTATGAGAAGCTGGTTCAGAGACCCATTCAGATTTAAGTCCCATTCAGACTTCACTGTGGTTAGGGGAAGAATCCTGGAAATCTGTCCAGAAAGTCAGTCTTCTCTAACAACCAGAGTATGATGCAATTGCACAGCTTTGAAGAATCACAAACACCGTTGCTTCTCTCCTCTTATGGCAAGATTAGGGGTGTTAGCAGATGCCTGCCAAGGATCAAAGCCAATGTTGAAAAAAAAAAAAGGCTTAGGGAAACCGCGGAGCTGTGTTATGTTCTGAGAAGTGTTTGGTGATGACATGTGGTGACGGCAAGTGTGGGCTTTGAAGTATGGCCTGTCCAAACTACATGAGCACGAACCCTTGGAAGGGTAAGTACCAAGTCTCCTTCACACTCCATCTGAAGATAGAATGGGGCCTGAGGAAAGGGAAGAAACAAACACATGAGAAGATTGCTGTGGAAGAGTGACCCCAGGAGTAGAAGAAACAGTAATAATGAAATACAAATGTCTTCTGGAGACAAAGAACAAACATCAGCTGACTTCTGGAGATTGTCTCACTAACTGATTTTACAGGAAGACACATTTTACCATATAAGCCAAGCAACTTAGGCCAGCCTCCCCATTACAGAGCAAGAAGCAAAATGATGGAACAAGCAAGCAAGCTTTAATTCAATAGCTATCTGTTAAGCAATGTTTTCCCACCAGGGCATTTTTCTACTTTTTGATTGAATGAGTGAATGAATACAATAAGAAGGCAGGGAATAAAATAGTCATCAGTGCTACAAAAATAAAGGACTATGGGATTTCAAAGGAGTTCATTTCCAGTTCAAGGATTTCAGGGAAGGATCTGTGCAGGTGGCCACATTTGATCCTTAAATGAGGGCTACCAGTTTGTAGATAGTATGATAGCACTATGATAGGTCAAAGAAAGATTAAACCAAGACCCATCACACTAAAACACAAAATAGTGTTTAGACCAATGAGGCTGGAGCCCCAGGGTCCCACTAGAATGTTTTCTTTATTCTCAAGGCCTGGGGAGTCTTTAAAGGTACCCAAGTAGGGTCATAATTCACCACCAGGGTCCTGCATTAGCAAGAGTCATCTTGTAACAGTAGATGAGACGTGCTGGAGGCAAAGGAAATGACTGCAGGAAGATCCACGCTAGGGCACAAGAGCTAAATGAAAGATAAGAAGGGTCTGGATTAGCCTGGGGACAGTGAACACAGGGAGGTGGATAAAAGGGGACACAAGTCATAGGCACATGGAGCAGGTGTCAGGGCCAAGATCAAGGTAGGAATGAAATTCTTATGTGACTGTTTAGTCTGTGGTGATGGCCCTTTTCACAGGGATAGAGAGGGATGTCTGAAGAGAGAGGCTACAAATTTCAGCTGGGAGGTCTCACCTTGGAGGGGTCGGCATGGCTTCTAGATGGAGAGATTTGAAATATTATCTATAAAAGGTTCCTAGAGCTCATCAGAATTGGAAGGACTCAGAAGACCCTGGAACCTTGGCTTCTTCATTATAATCAAGGGCCAGAGCGTATTGCTGACATGAGAATTTAATCACCACTCTTTTCCATATCGTCTACATCAAAATCTCCATCTCCATCTCCAGCACCACTGTGTGAACACACACTGTGGAGGCTTCGGGAGGCTCCTTTCACCCAGGCAGGGAAGGGTGCAACGCCTTTCTGAAGCTTTTCCATTAGAGGGCAGAGAGCTCAGTGGATAAGTGCTTGCTAAACAAAAGTTAGCAACCGAGTTCAGATCTCTAGCATCCACAAGGAATTTGGGTGGCCATCCTGTAATCCCCAACACTCTGGAGGTGGAAACAGGACCCTCATAGCTAGCTGGCTGTCTATCTAGACTAGCTTGATAGGTGAGTTCCAGATTCACCAACTACAGTGGAGATAACAAGGGAAGATAATTGTTATCCACCTCTGATCTTCACATGTTTGAATACACAAGCACATGGACCTTCACACACATGACACAAATAATCCCATAGACATGCAAACATACATACACACACACACATACTCATACTCATGCACACATGCACGCATGATACATGCAAAAGTTCTTTATTTTAAATATGTGTGTGTGTCTTATTTTCTTTGATAGTGCTGTGATAAGATACCCCCAACAAAGGCAATTCGGGGATGAAAGAGCTAATTGTGGCTCTCAGTTCCAGCCCACCCCCAGTGACAGACTTCCTCCACAAGCCCCCACATCCCAATATCTGTCAAATAGTATGACTCCCTAATGACCAAGCATTCAATCTATGAGCCTATAGAGGTCATTCTTATTCAAACCACCACAGTTCTTCACCGTTCCTTCCCACCTTCTTGTGCAGTGAGGGCTCAGGTATGCTCTGTAGCTCATCAGTAGAGAAGGGAACAAAGACGTACACTCTCCAAAGGTCCATCTTCTGTGATGCCTTCCAGGCTTTTGTGAGCCTCTCTGTGCAATCTGCAACACTGTCCGCTGGGGAAAGAGCCTGGTGGGAACCAGGTGGATTTATAACTGCTAATCGGAAGCTACAGAGTAGCTCAAACTTAGCCATTCTCTGCTTTCTGATGCATCAAGTAGGAGGGTAGAGCCTGCCTAAAGAATCAGAACAAACAGAAAGAGGCCGTTCAAAGCAAGCAGCCACGTGCATAATAAATGGGAGAGTTTTTTTTATTATTCTTTGTACCTGGTACAGTGTCTTATACACCCTCAAGGAGCTTTCTGCACACAGAACATGGAGGCTAAGCTCTGATCTATAGGAATACATTTGAATGACACACACACACACATGCACGCACTCGTGCATGTGCACACACACACACATGCACATGTACACATGCACGCACGCATGCACCTCCCCTTATCAACAAAAAGCTATAGCTCTGAGCCCAGAATTTTTGCACTGGTCCCACATCTGCATATTTTTAACCCTAGATCTCTAAAACAACTCTGAGTGTCCTTCTTCCACTCAGGAGTTTGGGGGCTTGGTGGAAACAGTTTAGGGAGGTGAGTTCTGTGATGTCATTTCTTGTTAGAGCTCATCTCCCTGGAGTTTTGTGCTGCAAAGCTCCTCTCCAGGGGAGGGTGATCTGAGAGCTTGGAGTCAAAGCATGGATCAGATGGGTTGGTGCTAAGTGGGGGATTGCAGGTTAGACTGGCTTTCAAAGCCACTCTGCCTCCAGTATATGAGTGAATGCCTGTGATGCTCCTCTCCTCTCCTCTCCTCTCCTCTCCTCTCCTCTCCTCTCCTCTCCTC